>CM014731.1:58648247-58771084 GCA_004329165.1 Spatholobus suberectus | reverse complement strand
GCATGTTCCAAATGACTGGTATCTCTCAAATGTTAGGTTAGCCAATCAGAGGCAATTGAACATATTTTACTATTTTCCTGCTTATTTTAAATTTTATCTCCTAAGGCAAGATATTTGTCAAACATTTTCTCCCATCCAGTTTTAGTAATAATCTGCCTCCATACAGGCACATAAGGAAATTCACGGTAGTTAAGCATTCTAATTTTGCTGAATTTTAATCACCTCAACACTTGTTCAGGGGCCTTGGCAATGCGTTCCTGGAAGGAGGCCCAACTCTTTTTGTCATCATCACCCTGTTCACAACAATATAATTAGCAAATAATATATTTAAATAAGTAATAATCTTATTAAAAAAGAAAGATAATACCTGAAAGTTATCCAAAGTGAATTCAATGTGTCATCAGTCCTGTTCCTTGAGATCAAGGAATTAGCTAAGGTATTTCCTCAGACATGTCTCTATTATATTCACTTTCATCTTCAATGGTGATCTCAATTCAGGCCACAGATTCTTGCTTCCAACTGTATGGTAATGAAGAATGATTTCATATGCATACAAACAGGAAGTTAAATACATGTCATAAAATGTTATACAGTTTTCTTTTGGAATGGTGTCAAGCGTGTCGTAAGTTTCTTAGCAGATACAAATTTAAATATCTTGTTATGTTCTTTTTTTATTTTTTATTTTCCAAATTCAGGACTAGATTGTTATGTATGAGCAATGAGAAATATTATAATTAGTTTTATCAAATTTTTTATTTCATCTAAAAGTGACTAATATTTTCGTTACCAATGAGAAGCAAATATAAGTACACAAAACTTTAAACCACTGTGACCTTTATGAGACTCCAAGGAGGTAGTTCCACTTTTGTTGGGTCCAGAAACAGGTGAAGAAACTTTCATCTGCTGACAAGCAATTTTGTGCCCCAAGCGCCAACTCATAATCTGTGAGTTGGAAGAGAAAAGGAATGTTATGGGAATCAAATTTGTGGAAGAAAAACAACTGGATCCATTTCACACAATTCAGTTACCTGGTGTTTCTCCGAGCAATACCGTGCTTGTCTGCAACTACTACAAAGCTTATCTCCTTTCCAGGTGCCGCACCAATCACAAAGAGCAGCTGAAAGTAAGAAGAGATTCTATCAAAATACAGGTAGATTCAGAACAAATTTGTTTCATAGAATGCACATACATGTATTCCAATACCTAAGTCATCAAAAGTGCTAATCCACTTATCTTAATGGGCAAGCATGCCATATATTAGTTATATATCAAGTATAATAACTGTAGAAATAATGTGGCAAATCACAAAAATAAGAATACAACACAGCACGCTGCCTGTTCACTATTCAGGGTAGCCAAATTATGTTTGAGAATAACATCATATTATTTTTTCCTGATAAAAGCATGGTGCCACTATGTGCAATAACAGAAGGAAGGATAACAAGTAATCATGAACTCTTTTTACTTCATGCAGGACTCCCTGAGACTAGTACTCAGTACTCACAATGAGACAATCATGAGTATAAAGATTCATAAATCACATACACAAACACAGGTCAGCAAATAAAGATCCAACAGAAACAGCAATCTCTCTTCACCATACCAAAGCAGAGGATCTCTAGACAATTATGAACACCTGTTTCCCCCAGGGCACAATTTACCCTAAGACCTAAGCAAGTAAATATTCATAAAACTCAGAAAATGAATTTACATAAATGGTTACAACAAATATTTGTAAGATGGGATTATTTTCTGCAAAATGAAGCAAAAATATTATAATGATGAGTAAACCAACCTCCACTGCCAGAAGGCTTGTGACTCTCATTATACTGAGGGCATTCAGGTGAGTAAAATGGATTAACGTGAGGTAATTGACAACGGAAAACCTTCACACTTCAATAAATCATTACATATCAGAGATAAAAATCAAAGGAACTAAAAAATGGAAAAGTTTGTCTCACAGAGAATGATCACCGACCTTCTAGATGGCTTCTCTGGGTGGCGTTTCCATTGCTCATGCTGATCCCTGAGAAGACATTTCATGGAAGGACACATAAAAACAAACAACATTCGGTGAAATGTAGTTTCCTTCTCAGTTGGTGCATAAACCTAGCAATTCAAGGTTTAATACAGCATATCACAATCTACAGGTACAGCACAAACCATACATACGTCAAACACTGACACAAGGCGTTAGCTTCATACCTGAAGCAAGAATTGTAAAGGATCTCCACAAATGTCACAAACAGATGATCTCCCTGAAGGTATATTCAGAGGGTCAAGCCAAGCCTGTTATTCACATCACAACAGATCATATAACCATCAGAAACTGACCGTGTGTTCATTGAATAAAGCAGGACAGAAGCAAGGTGCAAATGAATTCAATGAGATGGTAAAGTACCGGGACTCCTCCAGCTTTGCTTGGGAATATTGACGGCGAAGAGACCATTGATTCTTGGGTTTGTCAACAAAACCAAGAGTGATAGGTTCATGTTCTTCTTCGTCGTCATCATCATCAAAATCATCATCTTCATCGTGATCTTCTACATTGTCATTCTGGATAGCCTTGAGCTTGTCAACAAGATCTCCGGTGGCATCAGTATCCATGTATTTAGGAATGAACAGAAAGTACTAGTCTGTGCGATAGTAGAGACTGACTGTGTGAGTGGCAAATAGAATTTTAGCTATAAACCAGAAATATATGGTTGTATAACTTGATTGAAGGCTGAATCATTTGATCAAGCAGTCTAACTACAAATCATGCAGTTGAACTGGAAAACCAGACAAATAACTGGAAATTAAAAAAATAAAAAAAGCTACTTAAAAAATAGTTCACATCAAGCATTCAAGCATATCAACTACAATCACTTACTACATCTAATATAACAAAAAAATTCAAAGCTTTGACAAGCTTGCAGACAGTTCCATGTGATCAAACATGTCCACTCGGAAATCGTCAGAGAAGCTGTCACTATAAAACAAGAGAGCTAAAATGTACCAAGGCCAGGAAAACAGTTTGTAGCAAGAGACCTAGGAAACTAGTTGGCCCCACAAATGTTGAATATGGGACAAGACTAGAGACCTTAGATATATAACTCTCAGAATAACAAAAGCCTTAACAAAATGAATTTCGAAAATGATTTTTATACACCTTATTGGGTGTTTACACCCTGAGAGATATAAGAAGAGAGGAGATAAGTGATTGATATGATTGATGATATGATGTAACAGGATCAAAGAGCTAGAGAGAAATGAGAGGTAGTGATGAAATATTTAAAATTTGTAGGTGTCCAAATATAAGTACGATTTAGTTCGCAGCAAAATATAGAAGTACGCCTAACATTCTCAATGCTAAAATGCAGCAACTATACTATCAAGCGATAAAATCTTCTGAGGAGCCTGGAAAGGGAACAACATCACATACATTCAAGGTATTAAAAAAGCACTTCGCGACTGCAATTTCGGCTGCGACGTCAAGGTTTTTGGAGTGTTTACAACCGCAATCGTGGACGCATCGACTGCATTTGTCCGCAATTTCCCACGATATCATGAAATGTGACAAAACCGCAACCGTAATTTAAAACCTAGCATACATGTATTCAGTGTTATCAGGTCGCGGGCATAAACGGAGCTATAACACTACAGCGTTGCGCGTTTCAGCAGAAACGAAATCGCAATGGCGTCGGGTTGCGGAGTCCGCGACAAGGGCTATAGCGGCCGCATTAGGCGTCGCGGCAGCGTTTGGCGTCGCGGGTGTTGGTCGGGCGCAGCTCACAACAGCGAGGATTTCCGGACACAGCTCACAACCATAGTTTCTCCAGTCACGGCACTTAAGGGTTTTCATATTCAGGAAGAAGACAGAGTCGGGTCAGACTCGGGGGTGGGCTTCAGGTCCATTTTGGTCTTGTGGGTTAGGGGCTGCTATTCCCACTCCATTTTTTGCTCTTTTCATCCCTTACTTTTACAAAAAAGTGTAAAATATTTATTTTGCTTCTACTTTTTTTTTTCTCTTTCTTTTTCACACTCCTATTTTACAAAATATCAAATTTTGATACATAACGAAAACAAACGCATTTCCGTTAATAAAATAGAAGTGTGAAAAAGAGAGAGAAAAAAAAAGTAGAAGCAAAATAGACATTTTACACTTTTTTGTAAAAGTAAGGGATGAAAAGAGCAAAAAATAGAGTGGGAATAACAACTATCAAATACACAACAAAAATATATTTTCGTTGTGCTAATTTTTTAATTAAAATATTAATTATGATATAATTTATCTATTTTAATATTAATCAAATCAATTATAATATAAATTACCTTTTTTAATTGAAAATAAATTAATTATGATACAATTTTTCATTTTTAATAATAATCAAAATAATTTTGATGCAAATTTCCTTTTAATAGTAATCAAATTAATTATGATATAATTTAAAAAAATATAAGATACAAGTTACTATTTTTAATAAGAATTGAATTAATTATGATGTAATTTACCTTTTCAACAGTAATCAAATAAATTACGATGAAAATTATTGTTTTAATAGTATCATAATTAATTTAATTACTATTAAAAAGGGTAATTTATATCATAATTAATCCGATTCTTACTAAAAATAGTAACTTGGATCATATTTTTTTAAAATTGTATCATAATTAATTTGATTGCTATTAAAAAGAAAATTTTGAATCATAATTATTTTGATTACTCTTAAAAATGGTAACTTAGGGTAATTAATTAATATTTCAATTTTTTTAAAAAAATTAACACAACAAAAATGCATTTTCATTGTGTATGAATTCGATACATAACGAAAACACGTTTTTGTTGTGTATTGTGGGTAACGGAAATGCGTTTCCATTGTACATGAAGGGCACACCCCTTAATATAATGGAATTGTGTTATCGTTGTGTACAGTACACAACAGAAACGAGCTTCCGTCAAGGGGTAATTTTGGGGAAAAAATTAACAAACAAATCTTGGGGTAAAAAGAGCAAAAATTGGGGTGGGGATAGTAGGCCCCTTGTGGGTTCCCTTCAAAATTACATGCTTTCTTACTTAAAAGTTAAAACTCGGGGCCTATTTATTTCCATTGTTTATTGAATTCATACGCAATAGAAACACGTTTTCATTATGTTAATTTTTTTAAAAAAATTGAATTATTAATTAAGTACGCTAAGTTGCCATTTTTAAGAGTAGTCGAAATAATTATGATGCAAATTTTCCTTTTTAATAGCAATCAAATTAATTATGATACAATTTTAAAAAAATACGATACAAGTTACTATTTTTAATAAGAATCAGATTAATTATAATGTAAATCACCCTTTTTAATAGTAATTAAATTAATTATGATATAATTTATGATACTATTAAAACAGTAATTTTCATCATAATTTATTTGATTACTATTGAAAAGGTAAATTACATCATAATTAATTCAATTCTTATTAAAAATGGTAACTTGTATTGTATAGTTTTTAAAATTGTATCCTAATTAATTTGATTACTATTAAAAAAGGAAATTTGCATCAAAATTATTTTGATTACTATTAAAAATGGTAAATTGCTTCATAATTAATTTAATTTCAATTAAAAAAGGTAATTTATATTATAATTGATTCAATTAATATTAAAAGGGATAAATTATATCATAATTAATATTTTAATTAAGTTTTTTGAAAAAATAAACACAACAGAAACAAGTTTCTATTGTGTATTTAATAATACACAACAAAACACGTTTCTGTTGTGTATCAAAATTTTGATACATAATGGAAACGGGTTTTCGTTATGTATTCGATACACAACGGAAACATGTTTCCATTAATAAAATAAGGGTGTGAAGAAGAGAGAGAAAAAATAAAAGAGAGTGGGAGCACAATAGATATTTTACACTTTTGGTAAAAGTAAGAGATGAAAAGAGCAAAAAAAGGGTGGGATATAGTAGCCCCCTTAAAACTCACGTGTTGATTATTAAGGGGGTGCTACTTGAGTTTTTTAAAACTTAAGTGACCCTCAGAACTATCTATTTTATTTATTTATTTATTTATTTTTATTTATTTTATTATGCTTTTATCAATTGGGCTGCACTTAAACTTTAAAATAAAAGCCCAAAAGTGCCAACAAATGTCTTTTCAATTTTTTTAAAAAAAGCCCAACACTTTAATCCTTATTTATTAATTTTCTTGCTACTCAAGAAGTTTAGAAATCATGTAACATACATTCTAACTCCTCTGTTCATCAACTAATGTGTTGTTCTTCATCAACTAAGTGTGTTGTTCTTCATCTACTAAGTGTGTTCTTTTTCATCTACTAAATGTGTTCTTCATTAAATCAACTTATTCTTTCAAGATAACAATACTTTTTCTTTTTTCTTTTTAATCTTTCTCTTTCTTGACTCTTCTTTCTTCTTTTATCTTTCTTTCTTGACTCTTCTTTTTTCTTTTATCTTTCTTTTTTTTTCTTCTTTTTTTTATTACTTCTGTTTCTTCTAAAATTTAAGTTTTTCCCCTTTTTTCCCCTTCTCATTCTCTTTTCTACAAAAATTTGTTCTTTCTTTTTTCTTTTTGAATCTTTTTTTCCTCTTTCTTTTACCTTTATTTCCAAATTTTAAGTTTTGTTTTTTCTTTTTTCCTTCTCATTCTCCCTATATTTTAAAGATTTATTCGTTCCACTCTAGCTTTTTTTGATTACATGTCTCACTGTTGTAGCTTCTTTTTGAAGTTTTCTCAATTTAACTTTTGACTTAATATCATGTCAATATTTTACAGCTTAGTTTTGTGTGCATATAGTTTATTATTCTATTCACATGTAATTGTTATATATATTATATTTTAACTGCTATGCAGCTTTCGCTATTTGCCCACAATACTATCCACTATATGGTATAACGAATTTTCAACCTTTCCTGGTTTTCCACAATCCGCAGTTGACAACACTGCATATATTATGGGTTTTAGACAAATCATATGCTCCGTTTGCCAGTAAGGATATCAGTGTCAAGGTTTAGAGTAGGAATTCTACGCATGTGCTGTGACTGCTCACTAATTTGTATTGATAGGTGTAACACACAATGTCACCCATTCTATTTCATACATTTATGCTTACACCATGTTGTACCATCTAACTTTAGAAGGCAAAAACTATAAATTTGTCACCCATGGAGTAAAATAGCAGTGTCCGTACAGAATTGCAATTAACTCAATAAATAACGGTAACAAGGAGAATGAAACTTAAATGGAAGCCTTTCCTGAACTGAGAATTTTAAGATATAATGTAATAATAACATAAGAATGCAATCGCAGGCAGTGACAATGGAACACAGAGAATGGGGTAAAAAGAGAGAAATACCGTAAAACAACACAAAAATTTGCCTGAGAGAATGAACAAACGTGTTCCGCAAAAACTCAAAGAGGCTTGTATGATCTAATAGGTTTTGAATTTCAAGCCATGCAATTCAGCTGATACAAAGTGATGAATTGGGCTACTGAAGCTCGATGTGAAGGTCCTCATTGTCGCTCTCAAACGGCGCCGTCTTAGGTGCCATTTAGGGTTTTGGGTATTAGGATTATTTAAGTTACATGGTTAGTTATGTTTTTATTCTCTTAAATTTAGAGTAAATCTATTTTTGGTCTCTCAAGTTGAAAAAAAAAAAATATTTTAGTTCCTATAATTTCAAAAAATTCATTTTTTGTTCCTAGAGGCATACGACATGTCACCACTTTCATTAACACTATCTGCCTCTAAGGACTAAAAATGAATTTTTTGAAATTGTAGGGACTAAAATATATTTTTTTTTCAATTTGGAGGACCAAAAACAAATTTACCTAAATTTGAGGAACTAAAAGCATAATTAAGCCTAAGTTTTATTATTACTTAACTACAAGCAAATAAAATTTCTACCAACATATCATTGGTTTGAATAGTACTAGACCCGAATCCTTTAAGTAAAGTCTTGGGCTTGAGCCTTGTAGATAAAAAAAATATAATTGAGAGGAGAGATCTCAATAAAGGTAACCAATCAGGTCTCTCAACAGAGATTCACGGTTAAAAAAAAGAGTAAAATTTCTTAAAAGGCCTTAGTTTTGAATTTTTCAATTAAATAAATTTTTAAGAAATATTTACTTAATTATTTAATTGACAGGTTTAGTTTGATTTGACTCTAATGGAGATAAGTAAGTCATATATTTCTAATGAGTGACCTATAACTTATTTCATTTATATTTTCTTTTGAGTGTACTAGAAGTATTTTATTGGCTACCCTCTTCTTTTGTACATATAATTATTATTTCGTTAACAAGTATTTCATGTATTATATGAGTATTTTCTTGTTTAATTGAAATTTAAGAATAAAATTGTAAAAATATCACAATTATAAGAAAATATACATGATTAATTTAAATAATTAAATAAAAATATAAATAACCAAAATTTATGAGAAAAACAAAATTTGAAAAAAATTAAAAAGAATTAAAATAGAGAATTTTAATATAAAAATTTAAACTAATTAAAGTTGAGATTAAAGGGAGAATAAATAAATTTTAATGTAAAATAAAAAATTAAATAATAAATAATTTTAGAGTTAAAAAAATATAAAAATAAGGCTAAATAATTATGAAATCACTTGTTTACAAGGGTAAATAAAACAATGTTGGGCTTATATCAATATTTTAGCATGTATAATGCATGAAATAAATGTTTATTTTATATAATTAAATTTATAATAAATAAATAATTTTGAATATATAAATTATATTATAATTAAAATTATAATAAATAAATATTTTTAAACATATAAATTATATTTTATATTTATGATAAATAATTTATATTGTGATATAAGATTATTTTTAACTATTGACAATAGGCTTAAATGCAGTTTTGGTTCTCTTATTTTTATATTTGTGTAATTTTGGTCCCCATAGTTCTAATTGATTGATTTTAGTCCCTAATTTTTATCATATGTTAAAATAGGGTCCCTCCGTTAGTTTGACATCCAAAATTTAATGGAATTTACTAACATCAATCATATCTTATTTAATTGAAAAGTTGATGGTAACTACTCAATGATGTTAAAAAACATTTTACATATTGTAATATTTTTAAAAAATAATACAAATTTTCAATATATTAAAACTCACGTAAATTCTAATATGGATTTTATTTATTTTTTAAAATATTTTGATATGAGAAATGTTTTCCACATCATTAATTAGTTACACGTCAGTTTGTCAATTAAGTAAAAGATGATTAATGTCAACAAATTCTATTAAATTTTGGATGTCAAAGTAATGAAGGGACCCAATTTTAACATTTGATATAATTTAGGGACTAACATCACTAAATTAAAAGTATGAGGACCCAAATTGCACAAATGTAAAAATAAGGGGACTAAAACTACATTTAAACCTTGATATTTTTTTTTTAAAAATTGAAATTTAATTTAAAAATAAATATAAAAATGATAGATTAAAAGATATAAGAGATTAAGAAAAATTTCTAAAAACACTCTCTTTAAAAAAAATTCTCGAAACACTCTTATTGAAGAAAAATTCTTAAAACACTTTCATTCAATATAGCTTATTATAATTTATAAGTATAGAGGATTTTTTATTTACTCTCTAATTTTTATATTTTTCCTTTGACTTATTTTTTTATGTTGTCTCTTGCTTATTATTTTTCTTTTGGATTGTTATGTTTTTTCCTTATAGTACTCTTGTTTATTAATGGAGTATATTGAAGTACTCTTGTTTGCAAATGCTCGATATATGAGTTTAGTTCAAAATCCCTAATCATATACAAAGATTTTTTTTTTCTAGTTACGTTTTATCTTTATTGTCTTTGAAAAATAAATAAATTATGTTATTGTTTATGTCGAGTAAATAGCCTTTTTGCATTTTGGTCCTTAAAATTATAAATTGTTGTCAAGTTAGTCCTGGATAGATATTATTCCAAAAAAGGGTACCGGTAATGATATTGGTATTGCCTTTTGAGTAGTTACAGGGTCATAGTGTAGCGAATATAAGAGGGACCTTCCTTCCGTGATGATTGATGACCAACAAATTGAAAATTTTTGGGTGAACCAGGATATCTTGGCCGGAAGGCAACAAATTGGAAATTTGACAACGCAGATATGTGTTTGAATCAGATTTATTGACCGTTAGAGTCATAAATCTATAAATAGGAGTAATTGTAATCCATTTTTTGTTGAAATAAACTACACAAAATACTCAATAACACTTACATGCCTCACACAGAAAATGGATACTAGTTCAAAGAGTAACATGTATGTTTCCAACCAAATTTAAATTTCAAGTTGCACTTTTACATTTCAAAAGTACTTTAAGATTTCTGCATATCTTTAAGTTCCAAGTATTTTACATTTCGAAATTGCTTTTACTCTTGCACATTTATAATTTGAATTTAAAGGCTTTCTTTTCGATTCGTGCATCTATATTAAAAATTCTTTTAATTTCGTAATCTTTACACTCGAAGATTACGTTTCTATTCGATTTAAAGTTTCTCCAGAAACTTAATCAAGTTACTCTTAGTAACTTCGAATCTTCCACTAATATCAGATTAAATTCAATTCAATTCAATTCATACTTAGTCTAAAAAGAATAAAATGCTTTGTGTACAAGTTCAAATACTTGTCCAAAATCGCAAGGTTAAGATTATTTCCTAGCTCAATATTAACAAATCAAATACTGAATCTTACTTGTTAATCAAAATCTTGATCGAAGATATTGAATTGAGATTTTGACTTAAGTCGTGCCTTTAAATTGAAAGTTAAACATGATTGGTTTGACTAAAAGAACCCCATAACTGGTTCTTTGACTCTAAGTGTCCCTTATAAAATATTTGTTGTTAGAATAAAAAATAGAAAGCTATCTTTTCAGCATTTTGAAATAAAATCGAAACATAAAAGCTCAAAACAAATTTTTACCATCAACAAATTGACACATCTGATGGGACTTAGTTGCCATATGCTGTAGAAAACCAGTTTTGAATAATGACTGTTATGTGAATTCTATAACTACTATTTCAAATTTAATATATTGTAGTGTAGAGGATACTTTTCACAGGATACATAATGGGGTAATAAATTTGGTCAAGCAGTTTTTTATTTTTAACATCGAAGCTTGAATAAAATAAAATACAAGCCAGTTCCATCATCCAAAACAGTATTTTGGACATTCTTTCAACTGTTGGAATCAAACTCAGTTTTTCTTGATAGGAACATTAACAGAGCAGTCATTAAATAGAAACAACATACCATCAAATTCAAATCTTACAATTAGAGGAGTCTCATAGTCACTCATCTTGCTTCCACAAGTGTATCTGTGATAACATTCACAGAAAAGCTTTCTGGCATGCTACCAGGCAATGTTGAATTTCCATTACCTCTCACATTTAGAAATGCAGGTGGTTTAGGACAAGGAAGGGCACAGTGTCATTCCCAATCATTGATACAACATCAGACATGGTTGGCCTATCTGCTGGACTTTCTTGAACGCAGAGAAGTCCTATGTTAACATATCTTGGCACTGTATGCTTACTGCCACTAATGGTATCACTATTATCCAATGCTGGATCCATTAGGTCCATCCCCGAATTGTTTGTCCATAGATCCCAAGCCTTCAAGATTCACCAAGAAAGAAACTCAAAATTAGAATGTTTGGAGCATATTTTGGCAAGGCTCTATAATATTGTACACCCCATCTCATTAATGTACATTTTGTAAAAATGGTTTAAAACATACACAAATCATGAAATCAATTTGAATTTCGATCTTGCATATTAAGAACAAAAGTGTGGAATCTAGAAACTTACATATCCAAGAAGGAATTTGTTTGATAAAAGCCAGTATTCTTCTTGCCACTTACAATCTCCAACAAAAGGACCCCAAAGCTAAACACGTCTGATTTTATTGAGAAAACACCTTCCATAGCATATTCAGGAGACATGTATCCACTGACAACCATAAGGTAGATTAATTAGGAGATGGTTGATCATGCTGTGACTGAAACTTTGAAGGTAAACTATACATTTACTTATAGCATCAGCAGTATTCTTTTATTCTACTTACTATGTTCCAACTATTCGGTTTGTATTTGCCTGAAGTTCATTCTCACCAAACATTCTTGCCATTCCAAAATCTGATATTTTAGGATTCATGTTGGTGTCTAACAATATGTTGCTAGCTTTTAAATCTCGGTGAATGATCCGGAACCTGGAATATTGATGAAGATAAAGGATTCCTTGGGCAATCCCATCAATTATCCTAACTCGTGTTCCCCAGTCCAGCATCCTTCTTTTTGTTGCATCTGTTTTGCATTAAAAGATGTTACAGCCAAAGTTTGTGAGTTTAGTTGAAAGGAGTATATTTAGGAGAGTTCTGAAACTTCAAGATACAAACCAAAAAGAAAAACATCCAAGCTTTTGTTAGGCATAAATTCATAAATCAGCATTTTTTCATCTCGTTCAATGCAGCAGCCTAGAAGTCTAACAAGATTATTGTGTTGGAGTTTTGCAATTAATAAGGCTTCATTTCTTAGCTCTTCCCATCCTTGACCAGATCTTCGCGATAGCCTTTTTACAGTAACCTCATCGCCATTCAATAATTTACCCTGCAATTCATTTTTTTATAAAGTAACATATAGGCAACAACAAAGGCAAACTTGTAGATAAGAAGAGAATAAAGTATTTATACTAGTTAGTGTTTGTTGATTGTAAAAGCTATATTGATTCCATTCCAAAAGAATCTAAGTTCACTTGTATTCAAAAAGTGTTGTTAAGAAGAAGAGCTTTTGAACATGCCTTGTAAACAGGTCCAAAGCCACCCTCACCAAGTTTATTTGCATCTGAAAATTTGTTAGTTGCTGTTGCAACACTCACAAAACTGAATAATGGCAATTTGACTTCCTTCTTCTTAACTTTCGCACCCCTATTTGCATCAGTAAGCTCAGAGTCTTTGACTTTCACACTCATGCCTACATCAAAGTGTAGCAAATCTTCCCCTACAAAGTGAGGAGAATTAGTTGATAAGTTAATGCTTAACTGGTCATACTCATCTGTTACTGTGAAAACTTGTTTCTTTCTTACCTTTCACCTTTTGCCTTCTAGTCCAGTAAACGAATAGGCCCAATATAAGCAATATTAGAAATGAGATCAGTATAAGAGTCAGAAGTATATTCCTCCGCCTGTTTTCATGCTTGGGAGAATCATTTGTTGGTTCTTTTTTATTCGTTGTGTTTGAATCTGCAGAGAAGAATTGTCACTTAAGAAACCACATGAATTGACTCATAGATATATCTAAGCTGTGAAATGAAGAAAAGAGACTAAAGGACTTATAAAAAAAAATAAAAAAATAAAAGAGAAAGAGAGAGACTCAAGGGAAAAGAGAGAGAAAATGCAATTGGATGAAAAACAACTCAAGGAAAAGGGGTTTTTTGTTCAACCTACCAGCAGGAACCAATTCTGAGGCAGCAAGTTTGAGGTAAAAACTTGGATTGGTATTATCAACATTTTCCACATAAGTTGAGATGTTCTTTAGACTCAACACCTCATCAAGCCACAACTGGCAGTTGCCGTTCAAATCATAAGCATAAGCAACACAAGAACAATTTCTAGAGCAAGTACTTTCACACGCTCTTGCTGTATCAATTTTTAGCTTGCGTATGCGTTCAAAGTTTGTGGTAATTAAACTTTGTTGAACTGGAAGAATCCATCATCGGATTTAATGCTGTTACTGCTTCTGTTGCTGCAGGACAATTCTGTTTTCCTGACACGGCCAGCTGATTTGTCCCTCTTCCACCAAGAATCGGCATCAAATGGCTTGAAACCATGGAGACAGTCACAAGGGTCAAGAGCTTGCGGGTTACACATGGAAAAAACTCCAAAAGAATTGTTTGGTTCCACACTTTGATGACTGAATAGAACCCCAACCCTTTGCTTCCTCTGACCAATACTCCTCGTTGAGCTCCCCAGACACTTCTGGTACCAGCCTAGAGTCATTACCAACCGGACAAGTGAAATAGGTATCCTGTGCCACTGCCGTACCGACATAGCTATTGTTCTTTCTCGCACCACTTCGGCTAATAACAACCTCGATAGTATCATTGGAGCGGTTATCAATCCAAAACACATTAGAACCATTGTTCACGATTAGACTGACCCTGCCAGAAACATATTTGAGGGAAAAAGCTCCTGTGGCAGGGTCATCTGCACTTGTCCATGATCTCAATGACCAAGTGTAACTTGAGACAACATCATGTCCTAGGTTCATTCCAGGTAAAAGGGTATCCGTAGGATTATTAAAACTCTGCCACAAAATTGCTTGATTCGAGGTATTCACCAGTATCAAGTTCCAGAATCCAGGAGCATGGCATAGGTACTAAAATTGTTCGAATACTTATTCACGTGGTTCCTCACTTGTCCATCTTTGATCACAATATTTCCATCAAGTTGAACAGTAAGAATAGCTGAGGATGTTTCAAGTACGTAGTCTCTGTTAGCAACCCACACAATCTTGTCATTTGGAACCTTTTTATTATACCATATGCCTTAATAGTACTTGGTGGAGTTCTCTCTGACTGTGGAGAAAAAGCCCAATTCGAAGTTCCCACGGCGAGAAAGAATGATGTCTGAGGTTCCCAATGATTGCCCCATTTGCAAAATTTCATTGTGGGTAGTTGCATTAACGCAAAACATACAGAGGCAAAGCAATGTTGTTGAGGTGGTGAGGGTAGAAGTCAATGCCATATTAGTGTTAGTACCAAAGTGATAAAATAATATTATGCAGCTAAAATAAAAGACGAGAAAAGAATTGACAAATGGGCAAGAAAAAGAATTTTACATTGTGGGAGAAATTACAATACATTTCTCTAAACACTAGGAAAGAATATTAACACTCTCTCTAAAAAATAGGAGAATATTACTACTAAGAGAACTTTACAAGAGAACCTATTTTTTTCTATGATTTTTTCTTTGAGTAAACAAAACAAATATAAAAGAAAGAAGAAAATTTTGGGATAATAAAAAAAAAAGGGTCCACCAAGGCTATTTTATAAGCTTGGTGGGGTAGCCAACAAAATGACCCATCCAATGTGGGACTTTATGTCTAATAATTCTCCCACTTGAAGATTTGATTGAGTCAATCATATCTTCATACCACTCTTTCTTCCTTGCCATTCCTTGTTGCTTATGTTTCTAATAGGCCATAGGAGGATTGACATCATATAAATTTGTCAGTGTTAACTAGCTTTGTCATAACATCTGCTAGGTTGTCTTTGGTGTGAATTTTCTGCATATTCACACTTCCCTTTTGTACTACTTCTCAAACAAGAGGTATTGAACATCTATGTTCTTTATCCTATAATGAAAGGCTGGATTCCTTACAATGTGCAAGGCACTCTGACTGTCACAATACATAATAGTCTTCTGTTGCTTGTGTCCAAGCTCTTCCATTAACCTTTGAATCCAAATAGCTTTCTTGCATGCCTGGGTAGCTACCATGTACTTAGTTTCTATAGTAGATAGAGTTACAACAGTTTGAAACTTGGATAACCAGCTTACTGCCCCTCTTGCAAGTGTAAACACATAGTCAATAGTAGTTTTTTTTTTTATCAAGATCACTTGCAAAATCTGAATCAACATAGCCCCTAATAATAAATTCTGATCCTCCAAAACATAGTGCAACACTCGAGGTTCCTTTAATGTATCTAAGGATCCTCTTAATAGCATTCCAATGCTCTTTACCAGGATCTGCCATAAATATGCTAATCGCTCCCACTGCTTATGCAATGTCTAGTCTTGTACATATCATGGCATACATAAGGCTTCCCATCGCTGATGCATACGGCACTCGAGACATTTCTGTAACATCCCAAGCACTGATGAGGGTGGGGAGTAATCGTTGGTGCAAAAGAAATAAGGCACAAACAAGGAGTGACTCCTAGTAGACTTTCGGCGAAAAGGGCACATGAATGAATCGAATACACACAAAAATGAGAGGGATCCAGAGGCTATGCAAGTATGGGATTATACAGTTGAGGATAGCTTAAAGGAATTAAAAAATACTACCTATAACAACAAAATGCATCTATTTTTCGATAGTCTATCACTTAAAAACTCCACAGTTAAGCGTACGTAACCTGGAATAATTCTGGGATGGGTGACCTCTTGGGAAGCTTCTTAAAAAGCGTGTGAGTAAGGACAAAACATGCTGAAAAGTCTTTGTGTTGGTTTGTGGGGACAGTCATTGATCTTGAAAACGACTAGGCATTATAATTTCCATCCTTTCTGCTTCATTGCTAGGACTTATACTTGAGGATAATTTATAATTGACAAGAAGTAGGGTAGAAATTGGCTTACAGTCTTGTATGTTGAAGCGTCGCAAGACCTTTTGTAAGTAATTCTTTTGAGAAAGTCAAATCTTCCTATCTTTTTTGTGTAATAAATTTGTATCCCTAAAATCTTGTTTGCTAGTCCCAAGTCCTTCATATCAAACTTCCTAGCCAACTATGCCTTCAATTCTTGGATTTGATCTTTGCTGGGGCCTACCACTAACATGTCATCCACATACAACAGCAAAATGATGAAATCATTATCATCAAACCTATTGTAGTATGTACAATGGTCTAAACTTAGTCTGTTGTAACTAAAGCTAATAATGAAGGAATCAAATCTCTTGTACCAACATCTTCGCACTTGCTTTAAACCGTACAGAGATTTGATCAACCTATAAACCAAGTTTTCCTTTTCTTGTTCCTTAAAGCCTTCTAGTTGGAGTATATATATTTCCTCTTCAAGTTCTCCATGGAGAAAAGCAGTCTTTACATCTAGTTGCTCAAGATGTAAATCAAATGCAGTATATGTAGCCAGAATAACTTTGATTATGGTCAGTTTGACAACTGGTGAGAATATTTCATTAAAATCAACACCTTCTTTCTGAGCATATCCTTTGACCACTAATCTTGCACGATATCCCTCTACTTGATCATTGTTACCTCGTTTGATCTTATAAATCCATTTGATCCTAATGGCTTTTCGACCTTCTGGAAGTTCAACAAGTTCCCATGTCTTGTTTCTATGCAAGGCTTCCATTTCTTCCTGCATTGCTGTCATCCATAGAGAAGCATCTGAACTCCTTATAGCCTCTTTAAAGGTTGATGGTTCTCTTTCTTCAGTTAGGAGACAATACGCATCATGGCTTGCCATAACATAGTCTGAGTGCTAAGATGGTTTCTTTATCTGACGTCTTATTCGTTGAGCTTCTTCATCATTGACCTCATTTAGCTCTTGAACTTCGTGCTCTTGTTCAGCTTTAGAAGAGTCATCTTCCCTAGACTTCTTCTCTATTTGCACTATAATAGTGTCTTTGATAGTGTTATCATTTTTCTACAAACTTTGCAATTCATTTTCTGCAAAGACTACAACCCTACTAACAACAACCTTGTGGGCAGTGGGATCCCATAGACGATACCCCTTCACATTGTTAGCATGACCCAAGAATATACATTTCTTAGATTTGGAATCCAACTTTGTTCTTTCTTGGCAGTTGTACATCACATACACAAGACATCCAAACACATGTAAGGTAGAATAATCAGCTGGTTTGCCTTTCCACATCTCCATTGGTCTTTTTAAACCAATTGCTGTTGATGGTGATCGATTTATCACGTAATAGGCAGTTTTAACTGCTTCTGCCCAGAAAGATTTGGTCACTCATGTTTTCAGCATGGCTGTTGTTCTATCTAGGAGAGTTCTATTCATCTGCTCTACCACACCATTCTGATGAGGTGTATATGGAACAGAAAATTGTCTTGAAATACCCTCTTGATTGCAAAATTTCAAAAAGTCACCATCTACATATTCTCCTCCATTATCTGTCCTTAAGCACTTAATTCTTTTGCCAGTTTTGAGCTCCACTTATGCTTTGAACTCCTTGAATACTGGAAACACATCTAACTTTTTCTTGATTGGGTACACTCACAATCTCCTAAAGCAATTATCGATGAATGATAAAAAATATTTTGCTCCTCTCATGGATATTTTTGGTGATTCCCAAACATCAGAATGAATCAAGTCAAGTATGTATTTACTCCTAGTAGTTACTTTAGCAAACTTCAATCTATGCTGCTTGCTTATCACACAGTGCTCACAAAAAGGTAAATTCACCATTTTGAGCCAGGGTAGGAGATTACGTTCCGCAAAGACTTTTAGGCCTCGTTCTAACATTTGACCAAGTCTACGATGTCACATCATCATTGCTTCTTCTTGGCTTGCTGTTGCAACTGATGCATCTGCTTCTTGTAACGTATCTTCCAAAAGCATGTATAGATTAGCTGTGATCTTATCTATTTTCATCACTATGAGATTGCCTTTCACTACTTTTAAGATTCCACCTTTAGTATGGATCTTACACCCGAGGTCATCCAATTGCCTAATGGACAATAAGTTCTTCTTTAAGCCCTTCACATGTCATACCCCTCGAACTGTACGAATAGTACCATCATACATTTTCAATTTGACAGTACCAACTCTAGTAATTTCTAAGGCATGATCATTTCTCATGAACATGGATCTTTCCGAGATGGGCTTATAAGTGCAAAACCAATCTCGGCGTAGAGTCATGTGCCAAGTTGCACCTGAATCCACTATCCAAACATCATGTAGTCGTTTCTCACCTTTAGAACTTATTGTTGCTTTGCTTTACAAAACTTCTCCATCATTTGAGGTACTTGTAGCACAACCTTGAGAGGTTAATGCTTCAGAGTTCTTTCCTCCATTCTTCTTGTTGTGCCAACAATCTTTTTTCAAGTGCCCTCTCATGTCACAATTGTAGCATTTGAGATTCTTCCTTCTTTGGGATTTTGATTTACCATGATTTTGACTTCCACTAGAGCCACGTTCTGTTAATCTGTCTCTCATCATCGTTAAAACCTCTGCCTGCTTTGAATCTTCCAACCTATCTTCCTTATTCTTTCGCCTAGATTCAAGAATAGCTCTGGCAACATCATCAAAGGATAAATGGTCGACAACATTATTATTTGTTATGTTGATGATGAGTTGATCATACGAATTTGGTAAACTCTGAAATAGAAGTTCTGCACGTTCATTTTTTGCAATGCTGAAATCTAATACTGTAAGCTGAGCAAATAGAGTATTTAGGTTGTTGATGTGATTCGTCATCGATGTAGATTCACTTATTCGAAGAGTGTAGAGTTTCCTCTTTAAGAATATTCTGGTGTGAAGTGACTTGACCTCGTACAATTTGATGAGAGCATCCCAAATCTCCTTCACAGTCTTCTTCTCCGCAACACTGGACAAAATTGAATCTACCATTGCTATGTGCAAATTGGCAACAGCATTGTCATCCATCTTTTTCCACTTTTTATCAGTGATATCTGCAGGTTTGCCTTCAATTGCATCTAGACAATTGTCTTTACTCAAAATTTCCCTTATCTTCAATTTCCACAAGGAGAAATTACTCCCTTTGAACTTCTCTATCTCGTATTTTGCTGCCATGGTTTTACACCAAATAATTTTTTGGTTGAACTGACTTGCACAATTTCCACTATGAATAGTACTGTATACTGGAATAGTGAGTGTAGTTCGTGAATCAATACACCAGGTAAGTTCCCAAGAAAGAGAGGTTGGTCTCCAATGAACACACTTAAATACCAAGTCTTTCCTAGCTAGAACTTTCCTAGACATGCATTTCCACACTACCACACTATATTACTAGCAACAAGAAAAATTCTTTTCTGATGTGGAAGATCAGATTAAGTTGCAGAGCATACTACGAATTTTCTTATGAATTCGACATCGTACCAGCTTGTCACAGCAGAATAATATCAACAACTTATTGGCTTTGATACCACTGTTAGGTACCAAAGTAACAGAATAATATCATGTAACTAAAATAGGAGACAACAAAAGAATTGACAAATAGGCAAGAAAAAGAATTTCACACTATGAAAGAAATTACAATACTTTAAATACTAGGAAAGAACATTAACACTTTTTCTAAAAAATAAGAAAATACCACTACTAAGAGAACCTTATTAGAAAACCTATTTTTCTCTATGACTTTTTCTCTGAGTAAACAAACCAAATATAAAAGAAAGAAAAAGATTTTGGATAATACAAAAAAAAAGGGTCCACCTAGGCTATTTTATATGCTTGGTGGGGTAGCCAACAAAATGATCCACCCGATGTGGGACTTTATGTCTAACAATTAGTTCACAAGATTGATTTTTGAAATCTAACACAATTTTACATGGTGTTTCTGAGAACCAATCTAAGGAACTATTGGAGAGGAATGCTGTACATGGTATCCCGAACAACATTGGTGTCAATTTATGTCAATGACGTGTTTGACTTGACTTCAGACACTTACAAGTCTCTCCATGTGCAGTATAATATTCCAAGCAGACGACAGTAAAATACAATTAAGTGGTTCATGGACTTATTCAAAGATGATGTTATATCTTTATGTGTGGTTATATTTTATTACTAGTATGTTGATCTGTTGGTCTTTACGCATGTACTAAATTGGCATGTAATATCATACCCTAATAGTCTTAATAATAATAATAATAATAATAATGCTCTGTCTAAAGTATAGAAGAAGATGGTCTGGGTTCTCTGTCATAGTGACTAGCAGATGAGTTGTCTTATGATGTGAAGGGGTTAGTTTGTACTTCTTCAATCTGGTCTGTACAAGCGATAGAAGTGGTATTCTTAAAAGCACTTTGATGCTTAAATTAGCGAAGTGAATTCCTCTACCATTTTTTATGCTTGCAAAAATTATTGATACACGGATACTTCAAAATTGACAACATACATGTATCGTACTTGTGCCTATGCCAAATACCTAATCAACTTAACTGAATCTTCTAAAAAAATGAACTAACATTTTTAAAATCATGACGTACCAAACAGGAGAAAATAATTTGTCGCTCCTGTTTCATTCATTGTGTTCGAATCTGCTGAGAAGCATTATAAGTTAAAAAAACACATGTATTGACTCCTAAGATGATAAGGGTTGAATGGCAATAAAAAAAATTAAAAAAAAAAATTAGAGGGAAACCAGAAAAGAGATAGAAAATGAAAAATTGCCAAGTTGAGTGAATGGCAGCTGATTGGATTATGTTTTCTACTGTGAGAATTTCACAAGGCCCTTCCTACAGTAGCTACATCACGTGGTACACTCAATTCAAGTATAACTAACTGCACTTCAGCTACATTAACATAACTGACTTTTTTGCTATACAAATCCAATGAATGCATTTATTCCCGTGTTCATTATATCTATTTATAATATATAAATCCTAAGCTAAGAAACCATGCGCTGCCACTTTAACATACTATTATTTGTCACGTTAGTCTATTTGTTCACATGTCAACATCTCATGAATTCTACCTTTTATTATATCTCCCCTCTATGAATACTCTACAAAATCCACATCTTCCATTGCTCATTTAGACTAAATTTTGTTTTCCCTTCTCTTGAATGCTCTAAAGTACAATTCTCATTAGACAATTCACAATTATCATCAAAAATTTTAGGCATTGTTGCATTTCTCTTGGTTCTCCACATAGGTTTCTTGGGTTTTGTGAAGTATACCTGTAAATTTTGTCATCCCCTCTCCTAAATACTCTAAACTACGATTCTCATCAGACGTCGGGATTATCATCAAAAACTGCAATTTTCATCCAAAATCACAGGTAGTATATTACTTCTTTCTTTCTTATTTCACTCTATAATTTCACTCATATTTCTCTTATTTCTCCAATTCTCTTCATTCTCCACATAGGTTTCTTGGGTTTTGTGAGGTTGTCTTATAGTTGGAGCCATGTAAGTTGAGGTTTTGAAATTTAAGGTTCCATTTATTCATTTCTTAAGAGATACTTCACTATCTCTTCATTATTATTTTTTTCAATTTGTGCTCCTTATATGTTATGAATAGCATGCATGTATCACAAAACCTTCACTCCTTCTACCTCCTATGTTCATGGACAGTATTTTTCTTATAATGGTAGTGATTAAAAATTCACATACAAAATATGTAGATTAAAAAGGCATATAAAGATGCTTTCCAATAAAAGAGGGATTGTATCTATGCAACACATGTTGTACTCTCTTAGTCAAATTTTCCTTCTACTTTAAATATATATTTTTATAATGACATATATTTCCCCTCTATTAACATGTGCTGCATCAAATTTACAAATATGTTGTATTTATTGTCTCTTAACAGCCACTATTCAAATTAATTATGATGTAATTCAAACATTATTACAAGACTCATTTTTATTTTTTTTTACATATCTTTACAAGCCATATTGCCCCAACATGTTAATGAATTGAAAAATCTCTCTTTACTATAGGTATAAAAATTCTCTTATTTTCAAAAGATAACACCTTATTCACCAATTCAATTGCCATATAAAAGGCTGGATTTTGAAGTTTTAGTGCTAAATTACTCTTTTTTGATATTTGTATTTAATAATATTACATGCTATTTACTATTTTTTCAATAACTGACAATTAAATCAAATTGAGTCTCTTAATTACAAATTAATCATTAATATATAACTGCTCATTAAAACTGTAACAACATTATCACGTCTCTTAATTACAAATTAGTCATCAATATATAATTGATGATTCAAATTGTAACAACATTATCATGACTCTTAATTACAAATTAATCATTAATATATAACTACTAATTAAATACAATTTAATACTGATTACAAATTGTAATAGTACCTTTTGCTAAAATTTCAAATAATTAGTTACTTAATACAAATTTAATATAAACTTTAATTTCATTGTCATTCTCTTTAATGTATTAGACATAATATTTTACAAATATTTTAAAATTCATTATTTTTATAATATAATATTTTTTTTTCTAAATATTTCTAATATCTTCAAATTATATCATATACAAATATTACTTTTCAAATAATTTTGTATAATTAATATAATTTTGACAAATATATATAATTTTAAAAATATTTTACAATTTATTTATTTTTATAATTTAATATAATATTTATTTTTTTAAAATATTTCTAATATCTTCAAATTATATCATATACAAATATTACTTTACAAATAATTTTGTATAATTAATATAATTTTGACAAATATATATAATTTTAACAAATATTTTACAATTTATTTATTTTTATAATTTAATATAATATTTATTTTTTTAAAATATTTCTAATATCTTCAAATTATATCATATACAAATATTACTTTACAAATAATTTTGTATAATTAATATAATTTTGACAAATATATATAATTTTAACAAATATTTTACAATTTATTTATTTTTATAATTTAATATAATATTTATTTTTTTAAAATATTTCTAATATCTTCAAATTATATCATATACAATTGTTTATAAACTCGCACAACATGCGGGTCAAAATCTAGTAATATATAAATCCTGACCTACGAATCAATGCGCTTCCATGTCATTACCCTATTACTTGCCACATCAGACTATTTGTTAATTTTATTGCCCATAATAAGGGTAAAACTGATGCTATCACAATCAATGCTTGGTGCTTATGTCCTCAATCAATGTTTGGTCGGTTATGTAGACCAAAATGAAGCCTTTTCTACATATGATGTTGCAATCCATCACCTATACCTTCCATTACATTTCCTCCTTCTGTTTCCTCTAAAACTCCCCCCTACCATGTACTGAAAAACTCCCCCTTCCACCACCTATCATTCCCCGAATGGTTTTTCACAGATTTAACCATTTTTTCTACTCTCATGCATATCTTTGTGTTCCTTTGTCCATTTGTTTGCTCCTTTCCTTCTACCATTTTACTTGCATAGGAGGAAGAGAAGTTGTTGAAGGTGAAGAAACTACCATGGGAGGATTGCACCCTTCACAATAACTACACCAAAATTTCTATATCTAATTACTCAATTATGGATAAATAAGCAAAGATTGATACTCTCAAATGTTTGTCAAGTGATCAGCTAGAAAACAAGGTAGACTTGATAATTTTTTTTTTTAAGAAAATTATCTGACCTATATATTGTTATTTTTATATAAATAGGAATTTATGGAATTGTAGGTTGAAGATATGCAACAATTAGTCTTGAACCCAAAGTCAATTATGGATGACCAAGCAAAGATTCAAACTCTTAAATGTTTATCAAGTGAGCTCCCAAATAGGGTAAACTTTACAAAATATTTTGAATGAGATCTCGATTCCAACAATGGTTTCATTAGATATCTTACAACTAGAATCCCTCTTTTTTCCTATTCAGCTCCTCTACAACTAGAATCCCTCTACCAATGGTTTCAAATTTGAAATATTTTAGAGGATGTAACATTAGAATTTGAAGAAGGAAAAGTTCGGAAAAATATTTATTTTAGGTGAAATTTGATATTTTAATGGTGACTTTTGAGCAGAAGGTTTAAGTTAAAATGCTTTAATCAATTCAATTTATGAAAATTTTGAGTAAAAGAAATGAGAATTTAATGATTTTAGGTAAAAGAAAATAATGATAGAACTAAATTTACTTAATTTGGCATGAAAAAACATAAAGAACAAAATTACACACAATTCAAATTAAAAAACTAAAAATATAATTAAACCTTTTACTAAAGATTCAATGCAATTAATAAAATTGTTGTTTGGTAGGATTCACGCAATACAAATTTACAATATGTAAAATAATTTTCATGTATTTATTTACAATATTAAGCTAATATTTTTTTTTCAATAACTAATATATGAAGTTTTCAATAATTTTATTTATATACTCACACATTGCGTGGGTCACAATCCAGTTTACCTAATTATCCGAAATGAAAGTTGCTCGCACAGAATACCTGAAGTCCCTATGGTCCAATATCAGTCGGAAGGATTAAACAAAAAGGATAAACCTGAACTGAAAATCAAGATTTTAAATTACAGTTACAGAGAGTCCAAAAACTTTGACATTGCAACCAAAATCATGGTCACAGACTATTTATTAAACCTTGCTCAAAATAATGACAGAGAACTAAATCAAAACTTTAAGGGAAACAAAATTGGGCTTTATTTTTCCCCTTCTCCTTCTTCCTCAATCTCCAGCAGCTCTTCTTTGGTTCTTGTTCTACCTCTATCATTTTTTTTTGTTCCTAAACGTTCTTGTTCTACCTCTATTATTTTTTTATCTCATTTTTTTGTTCCAAAATAGGATGTATGGATGAGTATGAATGTGTGTGTTTTCTAATATCACTTGGAATACATAATAAAAAAGACAGAATGGGGGGATGATTCTATTTCTGTTTTTTTTTTCTTCTGGAAAGATAGAACAGAAGGGAAGAGCATGACACCAAAGCTGCATGCAATTAATTACAGCTTTTGAACAATGCCAAATGTCATATAAAAGTATAGACTATTAACGAAATGATAAAATTACTTGAGAAATTAGGTTATGCACTAATAGTTTAAAGTTTTTTTTTTTTTACATTTTTATTTGGTTATAAATTATTATATATGGTAAGTTTGTTTACTTTAATTTAATAAGAAAAAAGTTTGTTTACTTTAATAATAACTACCTTAAAAATCATAGAAAGGACGATTTCTAATTAATTGACAGTGTAAAAACTTTTTTAAGGACAATGCGTACCTATTAAACTCAAATTATTTTGTGTACTTTTGGTTAAAAAATGAACAAACTCAAATTATGAACTTTGAAATAATTAATGAAATAATCTCATAATAAATAACAATCGTAACTAGAAAATAAAAAAGTAGGATGACATCCACGTTCTCTATTAGTAAAGGGCACATTTTTTTATTCAAAAATATAACCCCAATATAGGTTATCTATATAATGGACGAGTCGTCAATAAAAAAAATTAAAAACCAATTATTCAAAAAGTGAGACATTAAAAAAGAAATAAAACAAAGGTACATTGTTTTATTAGAGATTAAGAGATAAATATAACAAATAAAGATTAAAAATAAAATTTTAGTATTTTCAAAATAGAATAATACAGAAATAAAAAATAATTATTTATTTTGTTTTAATCATTACCTAAATAATAGAATGAGTATTTAATTTATTCTATTATAATATATGTAAACAATAAAGTAAAGTTTTTATTTCATTATATTCTATTTCACTTCATTTTATTTCATATTATCCCTTAATTCAAATATAGTTTGATTATGCATTGACGATGCCTTGGTGATAAGATGCTACAGGGCCATCTTATCATTATTATAATTATGAAACACCCGTCTATTTCTCCTGAGCCACAAATGGCAGAGATAATATTGAATATCAACCCACTAATGACACAAGTGGTAACGGCTTGTGTCTCTTAACTAAGTTATCTAAGGTTCAAATCTTGGTCTTAGATATAGAATAGACCATGTTAAGAAAGAAATATTTACTTTGTGTGCCCTCACAGTCTCCAGCAGAGATTAGTCATTATTTCTAACGGTAGATACTTCGTACCGTACCATGTAACCCAAAAAAAAATATTGAATATCAACCCTTGTGTTGTCTCCTCTTCACTGACACGCTGTACACATCAAACTCACAAATTGGTAGACCAATCAAGTGCGACCACAATTCAACTCTGTAATCCCTATAAAACCGATAATCCCATTTTACTCCGTCAAAGCATGTATGTTTCACAACCCCAAATTACTTGTTCATTCCCTGTATGATTATTTATTTACTTATTTATTTTTTGTTTTTATTAAAAATTAAAAGTGACCCAAGCTATATTTATCTAGCACTATTTATGATATCATTTTTTTTGTGTAGCTCTTTCTGTCGCATCTCTCATATTATCTCGCGCATCTTCTCTTCCCTCGCCCCCGCCCCCCCGCCCCCCCCTTTTTGTGAATGTATGAATTTATTTACAATTTTATTGTACAAAAGTAATTTCGCAAATGATTATTAATGAGGTTTGAGATTCATTTAGTTAAGCACTTTTTAAGTAAAAAATTTCATTAGTTGCTTAAATCAATTAAAGTTTAAAAAATAAATATACAATTGAAATGCAAAAACTGAAAAATGTAAAAATTGAAGTCTAGATGTTATACTCAAATATCTGAACATAAATGTTTAACTAAGAGGTGACAACTAACTCCAAATGTTGACATAGAGATACAATGACTGATATATGAATGCTATTACTACTTCAAATTTAACATATTGTAGTGTAGGGGATACTTTTCACAGGATAAATAATGCGGTGATAAATTTGCTCAAGCAATTTTTAATTTTTTTATCGTCATCGACGCATGAATAAAATAAAATACAAGCCAGCTCCATCATCCAAAACAATATTTTGGACATTCTTTAACTGTTAGAATCAAACTCAGTTTTTCTTAACTTGATTCCATGATAAAAACAGAGTGGGGATGGGTGGAACAGAAACTTTAACAGAGCAGACATTAAATTGAAACAAGATACTGTCAAATTAAAATCTTACAAGGAGAGGAGTCTCATAGTCACTCATCTTGCTTCCACAAGTGAATCTGTGATAACATTCACTGAAACGCTTTCTGGCATGCTACTGGGCAATATTGAATTCTCTTTACCTCTCACATTTAGAAATGCAGGTGGTTTAGGAGAAGGAAGGGCCACAGTGTCATTCCCAATCATTGATACAACATCAGACATGGTTGGTCTATCTGCTGGACTTTCTTGTACGCAGAGAAGTCCTATGTTAACATATCTTGGCACTGTATGCTTACTGCCACTAGTGGTATCACTATCATCCAATGCTGGATCCATTAGGTCCATTCCCGAATTGTTTGTCCATAGATCCCAAGCCTTCAAGATTCACCAAGAAAGAAACTCAAAATTAGAATGTTTGGAGCATATTTTGGCAAGGCTCTATAATATTGTACACACCATCTCATTAATGTACCTTGGTAAAAATGGTTTAAAAGATACACAAATCATGAAATCAATTTGAATTTTGACCTTGCATATTAAGAACAAACGTGTGGAATCTAGAAACTTACATATCCAAGAAGATTGAAGGAATTTGTTTGATAAAAGCCAGTATTCTTCTTGCCACTTACAATCTCCAACAAAAGGACCCCAAAGCTAAACACGTCCGATTTTATTGAGAAAACACCCTCCATAGCATATTCAGGGGACATGTAGCCACTGATAACCATAAGGCAGATTAGTTAGTGGATGGTTGATCATGTGACTGAAATTTTTAAGGAAACTATATGATTACTTATGGCATCAACAGTATTGTTTTATTGAACTTACTATGTTCCAACTATACGGTTTGTATTTGCTTGAAGTTCATTCTCACCAAATATTCTTGCCATTCCAAAATCTGATATTTTAGGATTCATGTTGGTGTCTAACAATATGTTGCTAGCTTTTAAATCTCGGTGAATGATCCGGAACCTTGAATACTGATGCAGATAAAGGATTCCTTGGGCAATCCCATCAATTATCCTAACTCGTGTTCCCCAATCTAGCGTCGTTTTTTTTGTTGCATCTGTTTTGCATAAAGAGATGTCACAAGTCACAAACAAAGTTTGAGTTTAATAGAAGGGAGCTTATTTAGAAGAGTTCCGAGACTGCAAAATACAAACCAAAAAGAAAAACATCCAAGCTTTTATTAGGCATCAATTCATAAATCAGCATCTTTTCATCTCGATCAATGCAGCAGCCAAGAAGTCTAACAAGATTGTTGTGTTGGAGTTTCGCAATTAATAAGGCTTCATTTCTCAACTCTTCCCATCCTTGACCAGATCTTCGTGATAGCCTTTTAACAGCAACCTCATCCCCATTCAATAATTTACCCTGGAATTCATTTTTGGTATAAAGTAACGTATAGGCAACAACGAAGGCAAACTTGTAGATAAGTGAGAAGAGAATAAAGTATATATGCTAGTTAGTGTTTGTTGATTTGGAAAAGATAACATTCCGAAAAGAATCTAAGTTCACTTGTATTCAAAAAGTATTGTTAAGAAGAGTTTTTGAACATGCCTTGTAAACAGGTCCAAAGCCACCCTCACCAAGTTTATTTGCATCTGAAAAGTTATTAGTTGCTGTTGCAACACTCACAAAACTGAATAATGGCAATTTGACTTCCTTCTTCTTAACTTTCGCACCCCTATTTGCTTCAGTAAGCTCAGAGTCCTTGACTTTCATGCTCATGCCTACATCAAAATGTAGCAAATCTTCCCCTACAAAATGAGGAGAATTAGTTGATAAGTTAATACTTAACTGGTCACACTCATCTGTTACTGTGAAAACTTGTTTCTTTCTTACCTTTCACCTTTTGCCTTCTAGTCCAGTAAACGAGTAGGCCCAATATAAGCAATGTTAGAAATGAGATCAGTATAACAGTCAGAAGTAAATTCCTCCGCCTGTTTCCATGCTTGGGAGAATCATTTGTTGGTTCTTTTTTATTCGTTGTGTTTGAATTTGCAGAGAAGAATTGTCACTTAAGAAAACACATGAATTGACTCATAGATATATCTAAGCTGTGAAATGAAGAAAAGAGACTAAAGGGATTCTAATTGGATTCTAATTTCTGCTCTTTGAGAAGTGCACAAAGTCTAACTTATAGTAGCTGCATCACATGCTAAAGAACAGTTCAGTATTAAGCCCATTTATGCATTAACCACCCAACTCATCCAAATTTATACCCAACCTATCCATCCAATTATAAAATTAAAATTTAATGGGTTAAATGAATTGAATGAATATTTTTTATTGAATGGTTCATGATCCATCCAACATATTTTTCTAAACGGTTGGGTGATTGACAAACACAACTTTCATTACATAACTACGACATCTCTTTACAACTCCAATGATTGCATTAGTACGGTATTCACTATTCCATTTTCCTAACCAGACCAAATGAAAGATATATACATCAAGGAAAAGGGGGTTTTGTTCAACCTACCAGCAAGAACCAATTCTGAGGCAGCAAGTTTGAGGTAAAAAACTGGATTGGTATTATCAACATGTTCCACATACATTGAGATGTTCTTTAGACTCAACACCTCATCAAGCCACAACTGGCAGGTACCGTTCAAATCATAAGAATAAGCAACACAAGAACAATTTCTAGAGCAAGTACTTTCACACGCTCTTGCTCTATCAATCTTTAGCTTGCTGTATCCGTTCAAAGTTTGTGGTAATTGAACTTCATTGAACAGGAGGAATCCATCATCGGGTTTATTACTATTACTGCTTCTGTCGCTGCACGACAATTCTGTTTTCCTGACACAGCCAGTTGATGTGTCCCCCTTCCTCCAAGAATCAGCATCAAATGGCTTGAAACCAGGGAGACAGTCACATGGGTGAAGAGCTTGCGGGTTACAAATCGAAAAACCTCCACACAAATTGTTAGTTCCACACTTTGATGACCGAATAGTAACCCAACGCTTTTCTTCGTTTGACCAATACTCCTGGTTGAGCTCCCCAAACACTTCAAGTACCAGCCTAGAGTCATTACCAACCCGCCAAGTGAAATAGCTATTGTAGTATTCCACATCACTTCGGCTAATAACATTGGCAATAGTGTCATTGGAATGGTCATCAATCCAAAACACATTAGAACCGTTGTTGATGATTAGACTGGCCCTGCCAGAATCATACTCGAGGGAAAAAGCTCCCGGGGCAGGGTCGTCTGCAGTTGTCCATGATCTCAATGACCAAGTGTAACCTGAGACATCATGTCCTAGGGTCATTCCAGGTAAAAGGGTATCCGTAGGATTATCAAAACTCTGCCACAAAATCGCTTGATTTGAGTTTCTCAGCAGTAACAAGTTTCCTGAATCCAAGAGCATGACATAGGTACTAAAATTGGTTGAAGCCTTGTTCACGCGGTACGTCACCTGTCCATCTATGATCGCAATATTTCCATCAGGTTGAACAGTAAGAACAGCTGAGGATGTCTCAAGTGCGTAGTCTCTGTTAGCAACCCACACAATCTTGTCATTTGGAACCTTTTTATACCGTATGCCTACATAGTACTTGGTGGAGTTCTCTCTGACTGTGGAGAAAAAGCCCAGTTCGAAGTTCCCACCGCGAGAAAGAATGGTGTCTGAGATTCTCAATGACTGCCCCATTTGCAAAATTTCATTGTGGGTAGTTGCATTAACGCAAAACATACAGAGGCAAAGCAATGTTGTCAAGGATGTGAGGGTAGAAGTCAATACCATATTAGTTCACAAGATTGATTTCTGTAATCTAACACAATATTACATGGTGTGTTTGCAAGAACCAATCTAAGGAACTATTGGAGAGGAAGGCTGGAAATGGCATTCCAAACGGCGTTGGTGTCAATTTATGTTAATAATGTGCTTGGCTTGTCTTGCTTGACTTCAGAAACAGGCAAGTCTCTCCCTGCGGTGCAGTGTAATATTCCAAGCAGATGACAATAAAATGCAGCCAAAGTGTCAGTTTGCTAAGGGGATTATTGGATGATGGACTTATTCAATATACTGTGCTGAAATTTATTATTGTAAACTCATGATGGAATTATTTCAAAGATAATGTTTATCTTTATGTGTGGTTGTTATATTTAACTAGATGTCAACCCGTGCCTGGCACGAGTTTATTTTGAAAAAATTTATACTAAATTTATTGAGTAAACTTTTATTCTAGTCCTTGAAAGTTGACAGCACTGTGACATTTCAATTAAGTCCCCGATAGTACAATTTATCAAATGTCAATTACATTAGTCCAAAATAAAAAAAAAATATGTGACTTAAGTAATGATATTAATATATGTTTAGGACCAAAATGACAGTAAATGATTAAGTTTAGAGATTTAAATGAAATAATAGAAACTTATTTGAAATTTCTTTAGTTTCAGAGACTAATGTGATATTGCATTACACTTTCAAGGACTAATTTACTCAAATTTATTTTAAAAATTTGAGTAATTTTTATTTTATAAAAAAATAATTAAGATAAATATCATGATTTGAGAATTTACTATAATATATTTATATTTGTAATTTGAATAAAATATATTTTAATAAATGTAATTTGTGAGATCAGATAATAAATTTATTTTTCTTAACACTTTATTTGCATTCATTCTCAAAGTTTAAAACAATGTAAATAAGAAAATATAGTTATTGATACTTTTTAAATTTATAATCAAATAGTTGTATTTTTCATCAAATTATTGCTAAATGGTTGATATATAGTTTCTTGCTTTGTTGGAATATAAAAGATTAATTAATAATAAATATATATGTATTGTGATATTAATATGTGATAAATTATTCTCAATCGAACATTTTACTAGAAATGAAAAATTTTAAAATTTAAAACTTCTTAATGAGAGTAATCAATTGATGAAGAAGAGACTCCTAGAATATGTTTAGTGTCATGCACTGTCTTTTGTTATTATATAATGTGAAACATCATAATGAATTGCTTAATCACTTCTCTCCTAAAATGCAATTGAAACTATTAAGTAAGTAAGGTACAATAATAACACTTAATGAGAAAACTTTAGCATAAATCACCAAAAACATAAAACTTGTCTGCATTTAAACCCTATATTGCAAATAGTAAATTTTTTGATAATAGTAGCATAATAGATTAAAAATCTAATCACCAATGTTCTTGCAATCTTTATTATGCTTTTACATATTAAATATATACTTGCTTGATCAAATGTTATTATATTCTATAAAATAAAAAATAGTTAAATTGATAAATTTTTAATTTTTTTTAAAAAATTAGATATTGGGGGTTCAATTCATGTTTGACATTAGAGTCTATGGACACACAAATGGTATGTCCTACAAAATTAGTAGAAAAATAAATGAAAGTATTTGTACCACGCCTTAAAACAATTGTATAGAAAGAGCCACGTACAATCCATTAAAACAAAATCATACAAACTACAATTGATCTTTATTATAATCTCGAGCACTTTCAACTTGTTTATAATTTGGTATATGTTTTTATATACAATGATAATTATCCACTTAACATCATAAAATGGGGTATATATCCTTCAACGTATAATATCTTTAGATTAATTATTTTTACTTTAAAAGATTTCGCTTACCTATAATTGGAAACAAAATTTAGTTGTCAAATGTGATCACTTATTGACATGATATAAAGTTATAAATATTATTATAAATAAGTTAAATTAAATCATGCAATTTCTAAACTAAAAATTTGAGCTTTTTTGTATCGTATAAGAATATAAATATATTTGAATTAATTTGTTGCATTGAGAAAATTTTGGTCATCGTTAATAAATATTTTGAGCAAACTTTAATAAATAATAATTGTTTATAATTTAGTGTAAGGTTTTAATATACAATAATAATGACAAAACTGAGGGCTATTCAAGATGACATTGATGTATAAGGTTAATAGTTTTTAAAGTTATTAATTGACATTCATGTTAAGATTACTTAAGAGCTGTTAAAAAGAAAATTAAAAAGACACTCGATGAGAGTGAGACATGTGTAAAATTTGCTTATGTGACTAAAGGGTAGAAATTCAAGAGGTGGCATCTCAAGAGCTCATGTCTCAGTTTTTATATATTATAATTGAAATAAATAGATAATAAATAATAGATTACTAGTGCGTTGATCCGATGGTCATTATGCATGTACTAAAGTGTCTTATAAATATAGTAACAAGTTAGTATATATCATATCCTAATAATAATATAATATAGGCTAAATTAATCTGTAGGATCCTAAACTATTTGAAATTTTTTAATTAAGTTTTTAAACTAAAAAATTTGTAATTAAATCATTGATATTGTAAAATTTTTATAATTGAGCCCTAGGATTTTTAAAACTTCACAAGTTGTCATTTTCTGATAGATTTAAGCCACCAAAACTAATCCCAGAAACCTATTGTTTTAGTTTAAGGACGAAATTACAATTTTTTTTTAATTTGGAAATCTAATTAAAATTTTTCAAATAGTTTAGGAAGCTATAATATAATATATAATATAATATAATATAATATAATATGATATGATATAATGTAATATAATATAATATAATAAAAGCACAACATCAATTAAAAAGTAAGGAAATCAACGAGAAATGTGGAAAAGTAGATGGAAAACAAAAACGATGAGAAATTAACACATGTACAGCTAGGATAGTTATTTTAATATATAGTAAATAAATTACATTCGATTGAATATAACCTTTTAGAAATACCAGCGAAAAAAATTAAAATTGTTCAATATTTTTTCAATCTACTGACAAGAGTAAGACAACAATTCTTGATCCATCCAAGAAAAACATGTCGAATTCCCTCGTATGTTACCTTTCCTCCTTTGCCCTTTCGTTTATCCAGTAAAGGACAGATTCAGTATGAGCAATGTCAAAAATGGAATCAGCATAACAAATAGAAGTGGATCCCTTTGCCTGTTAATTTTCATGGTCGCAAAAATTATTTACACACGGATATTTCAAAGTTGACGACGTCGTCTCTATAACAGACACCTAATAAACTTCACTGAAACTTTAAAAGAATGAACTATCATTTTTAAAATCACAACGTACCTGTATTGTAACAGGGGAAAATAATTGTTACTCCTGTTTCATTCATTGTGTTCCAATTTGATGAGAAGAATTATCAGTTAGTAAAACACATGTATTGATTCCTAAGATGATACTTATTAGAGTTGAATGAAATAAAGAAAAGAGATTAGAGGAAAAAAGTGATAGAAAATGAAAAATTGAGAAGGGCACAAGTTCCTTAATAGTAGCTGCGTCACTTGCTAAGCTCAATTCAGTTATAACTAACTGCACTTCAGTTACATTAGCATGACCAACACTTTAGCTATACAACTCCAATGAATGCATTTATTTTGGTGTTCATTATATTTACGTAATTATCCAAAATGAAAGTTGCTCTCGCACAGAATATATCTAAAGTGGCTGTGGCCCAACGTCAGTTGAGAGGATTAAACAAAGAGGATAAACGTGAACTTAAAATCAAAATTTAATTGCGGTCGTGGTTTCATCACGAGCCTTGACTCCGTAGAAAATTATGATGTGGCTGTAATTGTGATCATCTAGAGTCCAAAAATCTTGACATTGTAGCCATAATTGCAATTGCAGACCATTTTTTAAACCTTACTTAAAACACAGAGGACTAAATCAAAACTTTAAGACTATGTTTGAATTGGAGGTAAAAGGTGGAATGGAGGGATAAAGTGGGAGGAAACGTTGTTTCATTATTTGGTTTGTATAAATAAAAATGAAATATGATGGAAGAAGATGAAACATGATCCATTCCATTCCATCACTTATCTCCAATTTTCTTTCTCTACCTCCCCCCAAATTTAGACTACACTTGATGAAACAAAATTTTTAAATTATAAAATGACTTTTTTATCTTTACAAATTTTATCCTTATCATTAGTCTCTTTAAGGATAATATATTTAAAATAAGGATAATATGGAAATTAAAAAATAATAACTCATTCTATTTCGTCATTTTTTCAAACAATGAAATAAAATCTTTGTTCCTTTCCATTATAAAATATCAAAACAATGAAATGACATTTTTATTCCATTCCATTCCAATCTATCATATTCCATTAAATTTTAATCCATTCCATTTTATTTTCTATCACCAATCCAAACATAACCTAAGGGAAGGAGGTGGGAGAAAGAAATTTGGGCTTCATTTCCCCCTAACTCCTTCTTATTCCTCACTCTTTGGCAGTTGTTCTTTCATTCTTGTTCTACCTCTATTTTTTTTTATTTCATTTTTCTTTCAAAACGGGATGTATGGATGAATATGAATGTGTGTTTTCTAATATCACTTGGAATCCATATAGTAACGAAGACAGAATGAGGGGATGATTCTATTTATGTTTTTTCTTTTTCCTGGAAAGAAAAAACAGAAGGGAGGAGCATGACCCTAGAAGTGCATGCAATTATTTACAGCTTTTGAACAATGCCTACAGTCACGTAAAAGTATAGACTATTAACGAAACAATAAGATTATTTGAGAAAATAGATTACACACTTGGTAAATATTTTTTATACTATTATCTAATTACAGACTATTATGTGTATGCTAAGTTTGTTGTATTTAATAATAACTACCTTAGAAATTATATAAAGAATAATTTTTAATTGATTCACAATGTAAAAACTTTTAAACTAATAATTCATGCCTATTAAACTCAAATTATTTTATGTATTTTGGTTAAAAAAATAAACAAACATTAAATAAACTAAATGTGCCATAACCTATTAGAGATTGTTTTATTGGAGATAAGTATGACAAATAGAGATTAAAAGTAATATTTAGTATTTTCAGAATAAGAAAATATAGAAATAAAAAACAATTATTTATTTTTCTTGAATCATTACCTAAATAATAAAATGAGAACTTAATTTATTCTATTATAATATATCTAAACAATAAAATAAAATTTTTATTTGATTATATTTTATTTAACTTCCTTTTATTTTAATTCATTTATTTAATATTATCCCTTTTCATCAATTCAAATATAGTTTGAGTATGCATAATAAAAGACGTCTTGGTGATGACATGCCATAGGCCCATCTTATAATTATTATAATTATGAAATACCCCTTTATTTTTCCTGAACCACATATGACAGAGAAAATATTGGAAATCAACGTCACATCTGCCTTATCATCTTTGATCAACGTAGGAAAAACCAAAATAAATCCTCTGCAGTTAATATTATCTGGAGCCAACATCTAGCTAAAGCACAACCATTAATTATTTATTACAAAATAATTATATAAGTAAGAAAATATGATTAATGGTCTAAATTTTTACTGCAAAAAACATCCTGCTGCAGAGATAACAGAGGATCCCTCTCCAGGAAAATGCCTTTCCCTGAAGACGAAGGCAAAGTAATTAGGTAAAGTAAGAGCGTACGACTAGTCAAGGATGTCAATGTCACGTCAAATGTTTTCGTTAGAAAGGTTTGGACATTTGCCAAAAGGAAAATATTATAAAACTCTAAGCGCGAACCGTGACGATAGTCACGATACTATGTTAATTGTTTTTATGGCCATTTTACGGTGATGATCGGATACCTTAAATATTAAAAAAATATTGATATTTTTTTATCTTAAATTAATAAAAAATAATAATTTCTATACTAAAATTATACCATAAATAAGTTAAAATTTAATTTTAATATTTTAAATTTTATAATTACAAAAAATTCTATCGAAATTTATTTTAATTTGTTTAAAATTCAATATTAAACATAAAAAATATACAAGTATAAATGGTAGGCAACAAAAATAATCTTAAGTGTTATTTAGTAATCAAAAAATAAAAAAATCTTAAATAATAAATTATATTATTAATTCTATGTTATCCATAAAGTAAATTATACAATTGCATATATTTATTATTTATCAATTTACTTAAAAAAAACACCAGTACCCTTTTAAATAAAAAGACAGTGAAATTTTCCTTTTAGGTTTTGTAAGTAAATTTCAGCAATTACATTTTTAATTGACTTTTCAACTCCCTTAGACACGTTTTGTCCTATGCAAATGAATTCTCTAATTCTCCATTTTGGTTATTAAAATCTTTCTATACCATTCTCTCATACATCTTGTTGCCCTCTTTCATCTTCCGTTGTTTTCTTAGTTCCCCAATCACCTTCCTTGCAATCAATGCAATAGCAAGTTGCTGCATGCATGCAGCATCATAGACCCACCACCATTATCGTGACAACAAAATAGAACTGCATCCTAATGTTATGTGCATCCTAGTGCTATGAAAAGTCATTGATGCCACGCCAATATCCACCCGTGTGTTGCCTTCTCTTCATTGCCGCACCCTACACGTCAAACTATAAATCTTCTTGGCAGAGCAATCAAGTGCGACCACAAGTTAACTCTATATTCCCTATAAAACCGATTACCCCCATTTGTTCCATCAAAACACGTATGTTTCACAACCCTAACTTATATGTTCGTTTCCCGTATGATTATTTATTTATTTATTAATTTTTGTTTTTATTAGAAATTAAAAGTGACCCAAGTTATATTTATGCAACACTATTTATGATTGTGATTGTATAAATTTATTTACAATTTTATTGTACAAAAGTAATTTCTCAAATGATTATTAGTGAGGTTTGAGATTCATTTAGTTAAGTTCTTTTTAAGTAAAAAATTTCATCAGTTGCTTAAATCAATTAAAGTTTAAAAAATAAATATACAATTGAAATGCAAAAACTGAAGAATGTAATTAAATAAATATTTGAGATAAAAAATATTTTAGTTTTTATTTGTTTAGTTAAAAAATTAAAAAAATATTTTTCTTAATAAAAAATTAATAGAAATTCAAAGAATTTTTCAGTTTCCTTTAGTTAAAAAAAAATCGAAAAAAATAGAAGAATATTTTTGGCAAATGTAAATAGAGCATTCATATTTCTTAGTTTCATGAGTCTTTTTCATGTTTTTAGGTATTTTTCTATTTGTAATTTTATTTAAGTATTAAATACTTTTATTTTGTATTTTATTTTTTTACTTAAAATAAAAAAAAAACATTTTTTTTTCAAATAAACCATATAATCTTAGAATTTTTCATTACTGATAAAAAAATACATAAGAACAAGTTATATAATCCCATCAAGAAGAGAGCAGCATCTGTTCCAGATCAAACTACGATCATGGTTGCGAACGAAAAAGATATAACTTTGAAAGATTATGCAGTCCCAAGTGCTCGCAGACTACATTCTTGAATTGCTCGACCTGACATTACAGCTGAGAACTTCATAATTCAACCTCCCTTGATATGTATGATAAGGTAGAATTAGTCTGGCGGTTTGTCATCCATCAGAGGACCCAAACGATTTGATTAATATAAAGAGATTCACTAATGAATCTATTAATGTTTACTTGAACAGATCTAGGCAAATGAAGTCTAGATGTTATACTCAAATATCTGAACATGAACTAGTTCAAATGGCTGAGTGACTGTTTAACAAAGAGGTGACAACTAACTCAAAATTTTGACAAAAAGATACGATGACCGATATGAGAATGCTATAACTACTACTGCAAATTTAACACATTGTAGTGTAGAGGATAATTTTCACAGGATAAATAGTGGGGTGATAAATTTGCTCAAGCAGTTTTTAATATTTTTTTTATTGTCATCGACGCTTGAATAAAATAAAATACAAGCCAGTTCCATCATCCAAAACAGTATTTTGGACCTTCTTTCAACTGTTGGAATCAAACTCAGTTTTTCTTGATAGGAACATTAACAGAGCAGTCATTAAATAGAAACAACATACCATCAAATTCAAATCTAACAATTAGAGGAGTCTCATAGTCACTCATCTTGCTTCCACAATTGTATCTGTGATAACATTCACAGAAAAGCTTTCTGGCATGCTACCAGGCAATGTTGAATTTCCATTACCTCTCACATTTAGAAATGCAGGTGGTTTAGGACAAGGAAGGGCCACAGTGTCATTCCCAATCATTGATACAACATCAGACATGGTTGGCCTATCTGCTGGACTTTCTTGAACGCAGAGAAGTCCTATGTTAACATATCTTGGCACTGTATGCTTACTGCCACTAGTGGTATCACTATCATCCAATGCTGGATCCATTAGGTCCATTCCCGAATTATTTGTCCATAGATCCCAGGCCTTCAAGATTCACCAAGAAAGAAACTCAAAATTAGAATGTTTGGAGCATATTTTGGCAAGGCTCAATAATATTGTACACCCCATCTCATTAATGTACCTTTTGTAAAAATGGTTTAAAACATACACAAATCATGAAATCAATTTGAATTTCAATCTTGCATATTAAGAACAAACGTGTGGAATCTAGAAACTTACATATCCAAGAAGATTGAAGGAATTTGTTTGATAAAAGCCAGTATTCTTCTTGCCACTTACAATCTCCAACAAAAGGACCCCAAAGCTAAACACGTCCGATTTTACCGAGAAAACACCTTCCATAGCATATTCAGGAGACATGTATCCACTGACAACCATAAGGTAGATTAATTAGGAGATGGTTGATCATGCTGTGACTGAAATTTTGAAGGTGACTATATGATTACTTATAGCATCAGCAGTATTCTTTTATTTGACTTACTATGTTCCAACTATTCGGTTTGTATTTGCTTGAAGTTCATTCTCACCAAATATTCTTGCCATTCCAAAATCTGATATTTTAGGATTCATGTTGGTGTCTAACAATATGTTGCTAGCTTTTAAATCTCGGTGAATGATCCGGAACCTGGAATACTGATGCAGATAAAGGATTCCTTGGGCAATCCCATCAATTATCCTAACTCGTGTGCCCCAATCTAGCATCCTTCTTCTTGTTGCATCTGTTTTGCATTAAAAGATGTCAACCAAAGTTCAAAATTTAATAGAAGGGAGCATATTTAGGAGACTTCTGAGAATGCAAAATACAAACCAAAAAGAGAAACATCCAAGCTTTTGTTAGGCATAAATTCATAAATCAGCATCTTTTCATCTCGATCAATGCAGCAGCCTAGAAGTCTAACCAGATTGTTGTGTTGGAGTTTTGCAATTAATAAGGCTTCATTTCTCAGCTCTTCCCATCCTTGACCAGATCTTCGCGATAGCCTTTTTACAGCAACCTCATCCCCATTCAATAATTTACCCTGGAATTTAATTTTTGCATTAAGTAACATATAGGCAATAGCAAAGGCAAACTTGTAGATAAGTGATAAGAGAACAAAGTGTCCTCGTTAGTGTTTGCTTATTTGACATAGCTATATTGATTACATTCCAAAAGAATCTAAGTTCACTTGAATTCAAAAAGTATTGCTAAGAAGAGTTTTGGACATGCCTTGTAAACAGGTCCAAAGCCACCCTCACCAAGTTTATTTGCATCTGAAAAGTTATCGGTTGCTGCTGCAACACTAGCAAAACTGAACAATGGCAACTTAACTTCCTTCTTAACATTCGCACTACTATGTTCTTCAGTGACTCAGAATCTTCGACTTTCATGCTCATGCTTACGTCAAAATGTAGCAAATCTTCCCCTAGAAAGTGAGGAGAAATAGTTGATAATTTAATCTCAACTCGTCATACCCATCAGTTACTGTGAAAATTTGTTTCTTTCTTACCTTTTCTCCTTCGCCTTCTAGTCCAGTAAAAGAATTGGCCAAATATAAGAAATGTTAGAAGTGAGATAAATATAACAATCAGAAGTAGATTCCTCTGCCTGTTTACATGCTTGCGAAAATCGTTCACTGGTTCTTTTGCATTCGATTTGTTTGAATCTGCAGAGAAGAAATATCAATTATGAAAACACATGCATTGACTCGTAAATGTATCTAAGCTGTGAAATGAAGAAGAGAGACAAGAGGGGGAAAAAAAAAAGAGAGAGAGAGAGAAATTGCAGTAGAATTAAAAGCAACTCAGGATTCTAACTTCTGTTCTTTGAGGAGTGCACAGAGTCTAACATGTAGTAGCTGCAACACATGCCAAGCACAGCTCAGAACAAACATTTAAGTAAGGGTGGCAACATAAGCCCATTTATCCATTAACCACCCAACTCATCCAAATATATATCCAACCTAACCATCCAAATATAAAATTAAAGTTTATTGGGTTGAGTGGATTGGATCAATATTTTTTGTTGGATGGTTCATGATCAATCCAACATATTTTTCTAAACCATTGGGTGATTGACAAACACAACTTTCAGTTACAGTTAACAAAAGTACATAACTTACACATCTCTTTACAACTCTATTGATTGCATTTTTTTCGGTATTCACTATACTATTCTCCTTATGAAACCAAATGAAAGGTATCTACATCAAGGAAAAGGAGGCTTCTTCAACTTACCAGCAGTAACCAATTCTGAGGCAGCAAGTCTGAGGTAAAAAATTGGATTGGTATTATCACCACTGCCCACATATGTTGAGATGTTCTTTAGATTTAATACCGGAACAAGCCACAACTGGCAGTTACCATTCAAATCATAAGCATAAGCAACACAAAAACACTTTCTAGAACAAGCACTTTCACACTCTCTTGCTGTATTGATCTTTATCTTGCTGTATCCGTTCAAAGTTGGTGGTAATTGCACGTTATAGAGTTGCTTGAATCCATCATTGGATTCAACACCGTTACTGCAGGAGGATAACTCTTCTTTCCTGACACAGCCAGCGGATTTGTCCCCTTTCCTCCAAGAATCAGCGTCAAACCGCTTGAAACCATAGAGACAGTCACAAGGGTCAAGAGCTTGCGGGTTACAAATGGAAAAAACTCCACAAGAATTGTTGGTTCCACACTTTGATGACTGAATAGAAACCCAACCCTTTGCTTCGTCGGACCAATACTCCTGGTTGAGCTCCCCAGACACTTCTAGTACCAGCCTAGAGTTACTATCAACTGGCCAAGTGAAATATCTTCTGTATCTGGTCTGCTCCACGCCACTTCGGGTAAGAACAATGCTAATAGTATCATTTGAACGGTAATCAATCCAGAACGCATTAGAACCATTGTTGATGATTAGATTGGCCTTACCAAAATCATACTTGAGTGAAAAAGCTCCTGGGGCAGGGTCATCTGCACTTGTCCACGATCTCAACGACCAAGTGTAACCTGAGACATCATCATATCCTAGGTTCATTCCAGGTAAAAGGGTATCCGTGGGATTATCAAAGCTCTGCCACAAAATCTCTTGATTCAAGCTGTTCAGCAGTAACAAGTTTCCTGAATCCAAGAGCATGGCATAGGTAATGAAGTTGTTTGAAACGTTGTTCACGTGGTACGCCATTGGTCCATCTACGATCACAATGTTTCCATCAGGTTGAATAGCAAGAACTGCTGAGGGTGTTTGAGCTGCGTAGTCTCTATTAGCAACCCACGCAATCTTGCTCTTGTCATTTGGAACCTTTTTGTTCCATATGCCTACATAGTACTTGGTGGAGTTCTCTCTGATTCTGGAGAAAAAGCCCAGTTCGAAGTTCCCACTGCGAGAAAGAACGGTGTCTGAGGTTCCCAAGGATTGCCCCATTCGCAGAAATCTTTTGTAGGTAGCTGCATTCACGCAAAACATACAGAGGCAAAGCAATGTTGTCAAGGGTGTGAGGGTAGAAGTTAATGCCATATTAGTTCACAAGATTGATTTGCATAATCTAACCCACTGTTTACAAAGTAACTGTTGCAGAGGGAGGCTGGAAATGGTGTCTCAAAAAGCATTGGTGTCAAATTTATGTTAATAATGTGCTTGACTTGACTTCAGAAACAGATAAGTCTCTCCCTGTGCAGTGTAATATTCCACGTACGCAACAATAAAACGCAGCCAAAGAAAGTGTCCGATTGCTAATTGGTTGATGAACTTATTCAATACCATTTGCTGAATTTTATTATTGTAAAAGCAGGATGGAATTATTTTAAAGATGGTTTTGCATTTGGTGTTTGTTATATTTTGTTAGTATCACATTTGGTCGAATGTTGATTTTTCAGAGACGCTGTTTTGAAAAAAATAAAAATAAAAATTGTTCAATATTTCTTCTTTCTATTGATAAGAGTAAGACAAATTCTTGACGTATCCGACAAAACATGTTGACTTTGTTCATATGCTACCAATGTTTTAAATTACATATCCAGTATAATCAATATAAAAAAAGGAACCAAGAAATGTAGGAAAAATAACAACATTTTATATGAATTTAGAACACCGTTAATGTTTATAAAATTTACTTACTTGTTGAAGACATAATCAAGGATGACGAGGATTGCCTGAGTGTTGCACAACCTTCCGAAACCCAAAAGCTAAGCCTTCCTTTGCCTGATCACACACTCCAAAATCTAGGTTTTCAATGGGACAAACCTAAAGAGAAACTATATGTCGTCGTAACGGCAAAGGGAACCTAGCCACGCTATTTATTAAACCTAGACACCTCCCATTATGGGCCTAGTGGTTAGGCCTACACTGTTTTTCACATTGATCAGTATTAGGTGTCCAAAGCCCATTAGCAATTAATCACATTATAAGTGGACTTAAGTATCATCAAATGGATCATAATATTAGCTCATTTTTGGTAAAACAAAATGACATAATTGATTGTAGCCCACAATAATTTATAAAAAAATTCTAACATTCTCCCACTTGGGTAAAATCAATTGTGTAGTATTTTTTTTTTTAACTTTGAAAAACATTTTCGAAAACGACTTTCGGGCGAATAACATATAACACCGAATAACATATAACATATGATCCCAAGATTCAACACCTAATTAAGACTCCATCCAACAAAAGCCATATAACATCGAATCATGGCGGTAATTGCATCCCTTCCTGATGCAAGACCTTCCATGGTCTCAAATATCACTGACTCTGTCAACTACTCATCAATGTGGAGTGCAATAAGAAAATGACATGCTAGTGTGATTAGACAGCCATACCGTCATTTTCTTCGTCAATCCTCAATTTCTCTCAAATGCCTGAAAGCCGGAGAAATTACATGGTTCATTATGAAACCATCATGCCTCAGCTCCAAAAACAACATTGACTACAGGCATAGTAGTCCTAATGACACTGAGCTTCAATATTATGCCTCAGCTCCAACATGGCGTCGACCACCGACATAGTGGTCCCAATGACACCAAGCTTTAATATTTTTACATCTGATATACATATAAAATATAAATTATATCATAATGAAATTCATCTCATTATTAATTCATCAAATCAAATGTGAAACATCATCGATATATTATTTCCTAAATGCAAAATAATAGTCCAACAACATAAACATAAAACTAAAGCTCCCACTAACCAAACACATCAAAAGAACTCACAATGCCCATGTTCTCCACATGTCTTTTGAAAACACCAGGCCTGAGTCCCTTGGTTAAGGGATTAGCTAGCATGGAATCTGTATCAACATGCTCTACCACTATAGAACCATCTTTCATAAGATCGTTGACAGTCAAGTACCTTAGCTCCAAATACTTATATCCATTAGAAGTTTTATTGCTCTTTGAATAGAACACTACATCACTATTATCACAAAAAATCTTCAGTGGTCTAGTAATGGAGTCCATAATGCAAAGTCCTGTCACAAGATTCTTCAGCCAAACAGCATGAATAGCAGTAGCAAAATAAGCAATGAACTCCACTTGCATAGTAGAAGAGGCGACAAGAGTCTGGTTCTTACTTTTCTAGGATATCACATAGCTAGCCATCATAAAAATGTATCCAAAAGTCGATTTCCTGTCATTAGGGCACCCACCAAGATTTGAGTTTATGTACCCTACGATCTCCAAGTTGCTAACTCTCCTATATACAAGCATATACTCTTTGGTCCTCTATAAGTACCTCATCACGTTCTTAGTAGCTATCTAGTGATCATTTCCAGGGTTTGACTGGTATCTACCCAGAACACCAACTATAAAGGCGGTATTAGGCCTGGTGCATACTTGAGCATACATGAGGCTCCCCAGAGCACTCCCAAAAGGTTTATCATTCATTTCTGCTTGCTCAATCTCGCTCTTAGGGCATTGATTCTTTTTGAACCTATCACCTTTGATGACTGGGACATCTCCGGGTTTACAATTCTACATATTGAATCTCTTTAAGACTATCAATGTAAGCCTTTTGAGATAAACCGAGAGTATAGTGTGCTCTATCTATGTGAATCTTAATCCCCAACATAAAATAAGCCTCACCTAGATCCTTTATGTCAAAAGATCTAGTCAACAACTGTTTTGTCTCATTCAGCATGCTAAGGTCATTAGAAGCCAACAATATATCATCCACATATAGCACAAGGAGGATAAATTTGCTCCCACTGACCTTGAGATATATACACTGATCAACTTTATTCTCCTCAAACCCCATAGAAGTCATCACTTCATCAAATTTTAGGTACCACAGTCTAGAAGCTTGTTTCAAGCCATAAATTGACCTTTTTAGTTCATAAACCAAGTCCTTACTACCATCAACATAGAAACCCTCAGGTTGTTGCATGTATACTATCTCACTCAAATCACCATTCAAAAAAGTTGTCTTCACATTCATTTGGTGCAATTCCAAATCGAAGTGAGCTACGAGAGCCATAATGATTCTAAAGGAATCCCTTATCGACACAAGAGAAAAAGTCTTATTAAAGTCAATGCCCTCCTTTTGTGTGAAACCATTTGCTACTAGTCTGGCCTTAAATATTTCAATGTTACCCTTTGAGTCCTTCTTTGTCTTAAAGACCCATTTACAATCAATTACCCTACAATTTTCAAGCAACCCAACAAGCTCCCAAACACCATTAACCAACATAGACTGCATCTCTTCATTCATCACATGCTTCCACATTTTAGACTAAGAGCAAGAAATAGCTTCCTGATAACTTTTCGGATTAACAATATCTCCAATGTCATATTCATCCTTACTGAGATAAACCATAAAGTCATCACCAATAGCAGGTCGCCTCTGTCTAGTTAACCTCCTCAAAGGAATCTCTACAACCGGCTCAATGGGTTGTGGAATATCAACCACAACAGGAGGATTAAACACATCATTAGCTTGAGGGCGAGCTACATCCTTTATTGGAATCCCAGTCTCAACTCGAACAATTGGAACCACAATCTCAACTAGAACAATTGTTGGAACACTAACAATAGGAACAGGTAGTGGCAAAGAAACAACCTCAGGCAAACAGATATCAATCTCATTAGATGAAACAATAGGATTCGCTACATTAAGCTCCAAAAATTTCACATTCGTGGACTCTATAATTATGCTCCCCTTACCAGGACAAAAGAACCTGTATCCTTTAGCGCGGTCCGAATATCCAATGAAAAAGTAACGACTCGTCTTGGGGTCTGTCTTTTTTTGCAAGGGATTATAAATTCTTACCTTAGTTGGGCAACCCCAGACTCGAAGATGGTTTAAGCTAGGTTTTCGTCCTGTCCAAAGTTCAAAAAGAAGTTTTGGGAACAGATTTACTGGAAACACTATTATAAATGTAAAGAGCTATTTTCAAGGCTTCACCCCACAAATATTCTGGCAAGTTACATTTATTCATTACATCCTTAAGTGTCCTGTTACACCTTTCGGCTACACCATTTTGTTCAAGACTCCTAAGCATGGTGTATTGTGGAACTATTCCATAATCCTGCAAGTATAAAGCAAAGGATCCCATATGTTGTCCTGTGACACCATATTACCATAATACTCTCCACCACGGTTAGATCTTACATTCTTGATCATTTTTCCCCCTGCTTTTCCACTTTAGTTTTAAAAACTTTGAATTTTTCAAGTGCTTCAGATTTTTCTTTAATCAAATAAACATATCAGGAAAAATCAGCAATGAATGTAATGAAAATTTTGTTACCATAAATTGTAGGAGTTAGGGGCCCACCAATGTCTATATGAATGATCTCTAAAAGATTTGAGTTTAGTTTGGATGTGATCCATCTTCATAATGAATTCCCTCATGCCCCTAATATTGCCATATCTCATGCCCGCTAACTGTTTCATTAGACATCCGAACTTAGCATTATCAGATACCTGATACCTCTCTCCTAGAGCAGTAAGAAACTCTTTAGCTATCCCTTTCTCCAGCAGACCACTCAAAAGATATTCAGAGACAGTCCTCTTGATAACAATCAGAATCAACCTATCAGATATTTCCCACTTAGTCAAAAGTTCCTTCTGTCAGGCGTGTTGTCTGCATTGATCACAAGCTTATCCTCGTGTAATGCTAAGTCAAGATTAGCAATTCCCAAAGAGAATTCCAGATCTTGCTTCCATTTGCCATAGTTCGATCTAATCAGGATCTCAATGGAAGTAGAATAGATGTTAACAGAAAAGTTTACTGTTAAGACAAAACAGGGATGCATATTGCAAGACAAGATATAGCTCAAAACAAAATGAGCTATCACACTGAGGCTAGTATAATAGCACATTCCCCTTTGGGAAGAATGCACAAACCAAGGTCACAACCTAGGTCAAAACCTCAGATTGGTTAATCCATGAGCACACACTAAATTCAGAAAATTGTCTCCTTTGGGCAGACAAATCCCTTAACTCAATGCATTCCCTAATAACTCCATCTAACCTTAACTTTTAACCCAAACATACAATAACCCCCTTTGAGTAGGCAATTGCACGCAAAGATTAAAAGCATTCCTCAAATTACAAAAAATTTCCATGAACCAATATAAGTGGTCCCTCTTTGGTGGTAACGACTTGTACCAACCCACGAAAATTCTTGCACAGGAATCAGCTTTCTCTTGTCCAAAATCATGACCCAATCCACAGGCAAATGCATCATTAAAAGAGCATCCTTACTGGTCATATATAAATTGTCAATAGCATTCCCAAGATGTTTTGTACTTAAACAGTCGCAAAAGGCTAAGGTATTTTAATTTTAAATTCCATCTAAATAAATACTAAAAATAAAATTACAGCAGCAGAAACCAAATGAATAATAGCAACCTTAAAACATACTAATTAAAAAGATACATATTCCAAATATTAACACACAGTTATGTACATATTTAAGTTACAGCATCAGAGATTTACTCAATGGTCAAGCTTGCCCATTTCACCCTATTCACCTGGAATTGAAACCCACTAATGATTTTTTTATTTTCCCTTTTATTGATTTGTTTTTCCAATTGCAAAATTCACAACCCAAAAGTCAGAACAGTGTAACGCAATCCACAATTCAACAATACCCAGTAGCGCAACCAAGTAAAATTGCATAATGAAATTGGAATTGTAGATTAAAACCGAAATCGAATAACGAAATAAAAAAAATTATGTTAAGTCGATTTTCGATCATTAAATAAAAAAGGTATAATTAAATATAACGTTAACTGTGTAATGAAAAGATCTTTCATTGGGATTCATATACCCATTCAATTAAAATTGAAATACGAATAAGTAAAAGTAGCATAAATATATCAACGTTATACATTCAATTAAGTCAAAAGGTCACTGATTATATATATATATATATATATATATATATATATATATATGTATGTATGTATTTATAAAACAATTAACTAATCATATCATATATATAAAACACAATCAACGAAACAATAGCAATCAACGACCACAATTGAAAAAGTCAATAAAACTCACCCCCAATTTCTCATTGCAATTCAACGAGGGAGCATAATTACAGTGGCACCATTCAATTAAAATTTATATACAGTAATTGAAATTATCGTGACAAAAGCAATTGCACAACGTCCATTGAATGCTAATCGAAAAAAAAATTCAATTCAATTCAAATATTCAAATTCTTCCGATTGAAATTAAAAAATACCAATTAAACCTAGATTACAATATTAGGTGCAATAATTGAAACAGTGTATACAAATTTGCAGACAAATAATTGTTCGAAAATTACAAGAAAAGGAAAATTGGATTCGAAAAATTGTTAAATATCAATATCAAGTCCTAAATCATATAAAATTGGCTCTAATACCAAATGTAGGAAAAATAACAACATACTTTATATGAATTTAGAACACCAATAATGTTTATAAAATTTACTTACTTGTTGAAGACATAATCAAGGATGACAAGAATTGCCTGAGCATTGCACAACCTTCTGAAATCCAAAGCTAAACCTTCCTTTGCCTGATCACATGCTCCAAAATCTAGGTTTTCAATGGGAGAAACCTAGAGAGCAACTATATGTCATCGTGACGGCAAAAGGAACCTAGCCACGCTATTTGTTAATCCTAGGCACCTTTCATTATGGGCTTAGGGGTTAGGTCTACATTGTTTTCCACATGATCAGTATTAGGTGTCCAAAGCCCATTAGCAATTAATTACATTATAAGTAGACTTAAGTATCATCAAATAGATCATAATATTAGCCCATTTTTGGCAAAACAAAATGACACAATTGACTATAACCCACAAGAATTTATAAGAAAATTCTAACAAGAAAACGATTGAAAATTATTGATACACGGATACTTCAAAATTGACTAGGTACCAGATACCTAATCAACTTAAGGAAAAACTTTAAAAAGCAGCAACTAACATTTTTAAAATCTTTACGTACCTGCATTGTAACAGGCAAAAATAATTTGTTGCTCCTGTTTCGTTCACTGTGTTCGAATCTGCATAACAATTGAAAATTATTGATACACAGATACTTCAAAATTGACGACGTACTTATATAGAACCTAGACTAGATACCCAACCAACTCAAGGAAAAAACTATAAAAAGCATCAACTAACATTTTAAAATCGGAACGTACCTGCATTGTAACAGGCAAAAATAATTTGTTGCTCCTGTTTCAGTCAATGTGTTTGAATCTACACAGAAGAATTATCAAATAGTAAAATGCATGTATTGATTCCTAAGGTTGTACATAGAATTGAATGAAATAAATTTTAGAGGGAATAGAGATAGGAAATGATAAATTGCAGTTGAATGAATAACAATTGATTGGATTTTATTTTCTGCTTTTTGAGGAGTGCTCTGTCTACGAGCTCCTACCTCTAATAGTTGCATCACGTGGTAACACTTTCTCTATACAACTCCAATGAATGCATATATTCTAGTGTTCATTATATCTTTGTAATTATCCGAAATGAAAGATGCTCAGAATACATAGAGTCCCTATGGTCTACTATCAGCTGAAAGGATTAAACAAATAAACTATTAAACTTACACTACTGTAGTAGAGGCTTTTCACATCAGTTATTTAGGTTCTTGAATCAATAAATCCAGTCGATGTAGAAAGTGAGATTTTTTTACGTCAAACTTAGAACTGAGGTAAAGAACACTTTCTACATTAGTTGAAACTTGAACTAATATAAAAAGGTGTCACTTCTACATTGGTTCAAGCAATAACTGATGTAGAAAAGTGACTTTCTATATCGATTATAGTTTTAACAAATGTAGAAAGTCAATTTCTATGTGTAGAAATTGACATCTTTCTATATCGCTTCAAATTATCGATGTAAAAAGTGACTTTTTACATTGGTTAATGTTTGAACCAATGTAGAAAGTTATTTTTTTTTTTTTTAAATATTTTATTTGTTTTTATAAATTTTCCAACCTGTAAATTACAAACGGACTCAGGTAGGCAATTCAATCATACTTAAATATGCTAAATTCAACATATCATTAATAAATAGTAATTTACGCATTAAAACATAATTATATGCTAAAGTACCTCCTAAACACACTTCAAACAATTCTAAACTACTTAAATCCATCCTAAACATATATAAATTTAATCTACAGCTAATTCTAAAATACCTCCTAAATACACTTAATACAATTCTAAACAACATAAATTTCATGTATTACTAATTTCTAAAAAGAACTTTTCCCAAGTATGCTGAATGTCAACAATTGCATCATTACCCAATGGTTCCTGATCAATGAATAACTGTAGCATCTAATAATGTAACATTAGATCATAAACAATAAAAAATATAATTAATGTAACTTGTTAAAGTAAAATTATATTACCTTATTCTAAGAATGCACAATACTCGCTCGAACTATGGTCAACATCCATTGCATTACGTAATAGCCACACTTATGGGCTCCATTTTATTTATTACACTACAATTCAATAAGAAATTTAATTATATCATGTAATTGTTATATAAACTAATATAATGTGCTTTTGAATGTCGGGATTGTAAACTACTTTCCTTGGAAAAATGCATTGAAGCTTGTTTGTTTTTGCCATGGGCCTATCCTCTAAAATATTATATGCAGACACAACAATGATTAAAAAAACATATAAATGTAAAGTATCTTATAACATTAAGACTTATAATACTAAACAGAGAGCAAATGTGTTACATATCAAAGCTTACACTTGTACTAGGTTCTGCATCTTTTTCGTGGGCTTCCTGCACAACAAATAGAACCACACGACAACATTGTCCCTTGGACAAACAATCATAAGTTGTCAATAGGACCTGCATCGAGGAACAATTAGTGACAACAATGACGTAATTTAAAAGCAGTTCTTAACTTGTACTTACTGATGGATGATAGGTGCCAAGTAAATATATTTCTTTGAATCATTCATCCATCTGGATATGTACGTCTAGAATTTTTCTTCCTTATTCCTTAACTTTTGCATGGATTAAGGTTCAAAGAAATCATATGTATGTGCACTCCCCTATCCATATTTAACCAATACAGATGTCTAAAATGTTAAAATAAATGTTAATTATAAATCAATGGTACTTAATTAGCTAATGAACCTACAAATAAAATATACTTTCGTCATCCACAATTGTATAACTAAGATGTTGAGCACCATATTGCCCGATACTATTTCCAAATATTGCTCAAGTGTATACACAATGAGACAGTACTATCCCTGCCAAAGACACTGGCATCCCATTGCAGTTGTACACGCTTAGTGTGGTAGTCCCTAGCCATGTCAAGCAAGTCCACTATCAGATCACGTACAGGTTTTGACCTTTTTTTTGGTGGAATTAACCCCTTTCTTTGGTCCATCAGTATCCTAAACAATAAACATAACTTAATATTAGTAAACACGATTAGGTTATTTCAATTATTAATAGAAAAAAAAGAGAGTAAAGAATATACCTTTACTGAATAGCCTTCACAAGACGTCTTGGCCATGGAATGAAAGTTTTAAGGGCCTGCCCCACTAACTTAACCTCAGCAATAGGCATAAGGACTCAAGCACTAGCATCTCAAACCTGTTCAACCACCACTCTCACCAAATCATCCTCTATAGGCATGTGGTGTATGGTTCCCCCGCCCCCCCCCCCCTCTAATAAACTCTCTCGATGGCCACTAGGTGGAGAAGATCCTCATCAACGTACAACTTATAATGATTTGGGAAATTAGTATAAGTTTCCTCTCCTGATGGATTAACAACAGTAGCACAACTCCTCACTTTGCAACTCATTTAACTTCTGAGGGTCAATGACTTTGCTACATACAGCATTGAAGAATAAGCACAGTTGTGTTATGGTATGTCTAACATTTTTAGGAAAGATGTCACTAATAGCCACTAGTAGGAGTTGTTGCATCAAGACATGGTAATCATGAGACTTTAACCCAACTAATTCATTGATACAAGGCTTTTGACATTTGAAGAGTATTCCTATGGCACTTTCACACCCCGTAGATAATGACAGAAACTTGTTTTCTCTTTTTTTGACAAAATATGACATGTTAGGAGCAAATATGTTCGCTTACTTACTGACTGCGAACCTAATTGCAGACCTATACCCACCTCAACTAGATCTTGACAAGCATTTACACCATTCTTTGTCTTGCCTTTAATATTTAGAATAGTCCCAATGGCTAGGGTAGCACCCTTAAGCCAGGATATTCTCCTGACCAAACACGATAACTCCGACAATTGCTCAACATTTCAGGATTGGTTTGAGAGTATACTTCTATAAATGGATATCCTAAATTGTTATTTTGTTCCTCAATGATGATGAGAACTGTACCATGTGATGGTGTTGAGAGAGGTATATCTACTCCCAGTCACTTCCCAGGTTTTATTGAGAACTATTACCCACTAATGGGAAGTATGGATCCATACCTAGTCAAGGATAGTCAGATACAACTTAGAATGAACCTTAGGATCCCTTGTATTGTCAGCTGTGTTTTATCTTTGTTTTATGGTACATTTCCTACCGTACATGTAAAGTGATTTTAGAACAAAACACCTCACTCCATTATTTTCTTATGTGTATGATTGATCGTGATTATTGAAGATGATATTAACACCCCGTGATGCTGAGTACGAGTTAGAAGACACGTCAACGGGGGAGGACCTGAAGACCTATAGTATTTTTTTGTATGAGAGATAGGGTAGATGAACATTGCTTTGTATAGGATCTTTTGATGTATTTTTTCTAGTTTTTTTTTTTATTATCAAACCATAATGTACAATTTTATAATATATATGCATATACAGTTTTATCTTTCATCTTTTACTGCCGTTTTCGAATTCTATTAAGTTTGGAATTGCTTTTAGTGGAAAAAAAAATAGACACGCATTTTCATTTACTTAAACTTAATAACTAAATTAATATGAATTGTATTAAAAACGAATGGGTGTTATAAACGGAGCTTGGAAATTGATAAAATGATTGTTTCATCTTTAAAAAGCTAGATAATAGACAAAAATAGATAGAAGTGTTTAAAATTTATTTTAAGTCATCAATATACTTAGAATAATTAACAATAATTTTTGAAAACTTTTTGAAAATTTATTGAGATAATTTTGTAAAATGACAAAAATACCCCTAGTTGACTGTAGGAACCAACCAAAGACTTTTTGACATCAAAATATTTTGAAAATTTTCTCCTAAGTATATTCTATTATTAAAAATTTATTTTCAAAGAAAAATAGTGAAAAACATAACAACCCTATTTCAATCTGTTCAATTGTTTTTCTAATATTTAACAATTTAATTTCAAAAAATTGAAAAAAATTTCAAAATCCTGATCTCCAACATTACGCTCAGAATTTCAAGAGCTATTTAATCGTGATTTTTAATAATTTTTTTGACCTGGAGCTCAGAGAAATTAGAAAATGACGATTTTGACCTTATTTCTCAACATTAAGGGCTGACATGATAAAAAGATTCTATTAATATTAAAATGTCAATTTGAGCTTAGAATCATGTCATATATGTTAAAATATAATTTTGAAAATTTTCTGGAATTCCTGTGTAAAATGAACAAAATGCACCTATGTGTCTAATAAACCTAGCCAATATTAGTTTGATATCTAGAAATAATGAAAATGGTAATCCCAGTTTATTTATACGTAAAATATTTAATTTTAAAATTTTCATAAAAATTTTGGTATTATTGAATTAAAATGGATTTATTATGAATTTTTTTAGCTCAAAAATACAATATACATATATAAAAATTTGAAATAAATAAAAATAAAAATTAATTATTAGAAACTCATTTTTGATGAAAAATAATGTATATGTTTAGTTTACATTAAAATGTATTATTTGGATATTAAAGGCTAAATTATTTAAGTTTAGGCAATTTTATTGGTATTGGTTGATTTAATTGTATAGAAAATTAACACAGATAAAGTTGGGACAGCTCATATTGCCACATGTCCAGCCTAGGAGTGACTCACCTATCTAAACTTGAATATGTGTCCTATAAATGGAATTAAAGATAAATAAAATTGAAATTATGACATAATGACTTATGTCATTTGTTGGACACCTAAGCTCCTTCCATCCTCCATAAATAGCTACAGCTTTGGACCATTTTTTAGCAACCCTTCCTCTCTCAAGCTGGCTGAAAAAATTGGAAAGCTTCTCTCTCTAGAAAAAATTTTTATTTTGTTTTTATGCTAAAGATTTTACTAGCTTTTAATTAAACAACTAGTAAAGTTCTCTTCCTAGGAACTTGCACCAATAATTCCATCAACTTCATCAACCATCTTTAACGTAATGCAGGGAGTGAGGTTAGTTCTAAATTATTGTCACTTTGTATGTTAGTAGGAAGGGCCTTTTCCTAAACCTGTTTAGGCATAAGTTTAATTATTACCGTTGTTATACTATTTGATGTTAAACTTTAATTTTTATTAAGTTATTACTCTGCTCAAATTTAGATTATTAAATTATAATTGTTAAGTTGTTACTCTGCTTAAATTTAGAAAAATAAATTATAATTGCTAAGTTGTTACTCTACTCAAATCTTAGAAAATTAAAATATATTTATTTAGTTGTTATTATGCCAAAATTCTAGTAATTAAATTATAATTACTACATTGTTATTCTACTAAAATTTTAGTAATTACTAAGTTAATATTCTGCTAAAATTTACGTAATTACTAAATTGTTACTCTGTTAAAATTTTGGTATTGTGCAATTTCTACAATATAAGGTAGAAATGTTGATTATACTGGTGCTTAAACTAAATGAGACTAGGGAAACCTCTGCTTGAGAAGTTAGGAATTGATAGTTTAATGAGTAATGTAAAGCAAGTGACATGTTGTGGCATGACACCTTGCCAAGGAAGCTAAGTTTGGTACGCTAAGGAATGAAAGGTAGAAATCCACTTGAAAAGGTCTTGGGGGTAGGCATCAAGTGGTGAAGGTCCCAATGGCCAAGGTAGCACCCTCAAGCTAGGATATTCGCTTGACCAAGCTCGATAACCCCGACAACTACTCAGCATTCCAAGATTGGTTTGAGAGTATATCTTTATAAATAGATATCCTAGTTGTTATTTTCCTCAATGAAAATGAGGACTATATCATGTGATGATGTTGATGAGGTATATATACTCTCAATCACTTCCCAGGTTCTGTTGAGAACTATTACTCACTAATGGAAATATAGATCCATACCTAATTAAGGGTAGTCTAATACAACTTAAAATAAACTCTAGGTTTCCCTCTATTGTTAACTTGTTTTACCTGTATTTTACGATAAAATTCTTACCATACATGTGAAAGTGATTTTAGAACTAATCACCTCACTCTAGCATTTTTCTTCTATGTATATCTGATTGTGATTATCGAAGAAGACGAAAAGCCAATGATGCTGAGGACGAGTCAGAAAACACCCTATAGACGAGGATCTATAGACTTAGTTTATAATTTTTTTGTATAAAAAATAGGGTAGATGAACACTGCTCTATATAGGATCTTTTTTATATATATATCGGGTTAGGTAGTGCTTATCTTTTAATGTATTTTTAGTCTTTCTATATTTTATGTCTGTCATGTATTATCAAATCATGATGTGCAGTTTTATGACATATATGTATATACAGTCGTTCTCTTTCATCATATACTACTATTTTCAAATCCTGTTTAATTTTAGAACTTTTCAATTGTAAGAATCAGAAAAATTTTACTCTTAATAATTAAATGACTAAATTAATACAAACTATGATTAATAAGAATGGGTGTTACACATTGCGATACATGAACTCTTTTATAAAGGCAACACCATTGTCCAATATAGTTACTATTAGTCTGCCAAATGAGCTACCAGTTGTGGTTGACTACAAGATTGCTAACATAGGTTATGCACGGTTCTACTTGGCTCACGAGATAGAAAAGGATGAAGAAGAGACAAAACCCCAAGTTTATTCTATTTTTAGATGTTGGGTTGGGTGTTAGGATTTTAGTACGTGGACCTAACCTAATGCATACACTTAAACTACGATTTCAAAATTTCTACAAAAAATCTAGCAAAGTCTCCTCTTTATTTTGGTACTTTACCTCACACCTTTATCAAAGGTATGGCAACCAAATATCAAGATCAACCTACTTAAATAGTATATATCTCAACAATCTAGTAGGATCAATAAATCCACCTAATTAACTTTTGTTAATTAATTTTAAGACACATGTCAAATTATTCAACAATCAAGGCAAATTTCAAGCTTTTATTTCATATAACATAAGATATATACACTCAATTTAGCATAAGAGAGAGAAAGATACGTACAATGGTGAAGGCTTGCTGGTAATAATAGGGAGTGCAAGTTGGCGGTGTGAGAAGGGAAAGAAAAAGATTCTGCAAAAGGGAAAAGGAGAAATGTGTGAGAATGTGTGCCAATTGTATGCTTCCCAAAACACTCGTAACTAATGCAAATGATGCATGAGCATACTTTAGGTTTCAAGTCCTTTACCCCAAGGTTCAATAATTTCTACATAAATTTTGGCAGAGTTTCCTTTGTATTTTGGTACTTTCTCGCTTACCCTTATCAAAAGTATAACAACTAGACATCAAGATCCACCTAATTGTCAATTTATATATCATCATTATAAATGTGTCTCAATTCAATATCATAAATTAATCCAGTTTTTCTTTCCTTTTCTTTTCTTTTCTTTTGTATTTTCTGAAAATTCACACAAATACACGCTCACACTTTAAAATTCCATTAATTTTGGCTCACTTTGGTTGAATCACATGGAGTCTAAAAGGATCCTCATCACAATTCAATTCTCATACCACTCCATATAATTATCACTAATCAATATCCAATTTCTAATTATGTAAGTACAAGAACCTAATTAATAAAGTTTCTAATATTCTAAGTACTTCGAATTTAAAATGTCCAATAACTTATTTATAAGTCAACTATAATTATTTCTATTCTCTATACATTCTATTAATACTTGAATTATTTTCATCTACTTAAACTAAAGCATATTTTTAAGTTATGGCACCTACTAGTTAACTTAAGTACTATAATACCTAACCTTTGGCAACTTATTAATTATTTGAATTAGCTTATTTTAACCATTTCCTTAGTTAGTTTAAGTACATAGCTAATATTAGTTAAGTTGATTTTAATTGCCATTAGAACCTCTAAAGTAAATTCTTTTTCCTAAATTATCAAACAACTTAATTTCTAGAAGTACATTAGATTAAGTTCTGTCGCAATCGGGGTCACGGCGGGACGGCTAAAAAGAGTTTTAAAAAGCAGGGAGTCGCCAACAATATTTATTTAGGAAAAAATATTGGAAAAACCTTGGAAAAGAGAAGAATCTTCGAAACCAGATTTTGGGTTCAGAAGTCAATTACGTGTAGGGAAGGTATTAGCACCCTACAACGTCCATCACAAAAATGGTTGCCTTTAATTAATTAAGCAAACTATTAAAATTTTCAAAATATTTATCTCACACAAAAATATTTATGACAAAAAGAGAACTTTATTTATTATTAAAAAAAAGTTTTATATATATATATATATATTTTTTTTTTAAATGATTAAATTTTATTATGTTTGAGATCGACAGTAGTGGGCCCTTGCTCTTACGTATCTCCCGGTACAATGGAGAATCAGACTCACGTAGTTCTTTTGGTATAAAATATTTGTGTGTGGTTATTTTTTTAATTTTGCTTATTAAATTTTAGAATCTCTGAACCATCACAGCTCATACATTTTAAAAACAGAATTAACAAAAGTGTACACCTAAGTCAATCCATTAGAACTTCTTAAAATTTTGATTTAACATTTTATTTTTATAATAAACTAATTTTGGTTTAACATTTATTTAGAAAAGAGTTTTAAGACCTCAAATTGTACAACTTGTGCCTTAAAATCTCAGGATTAAGAAGATGTCACATCCAATTAATTCTTTCTCGATAAAAACATTATTTTTATTAATCTATTCTTTTAATGAATTATGAAATTTAATTCTAATTAGAACTTATACTTTGTGGAGTATGTTAAAAGAAGTCTTAAGACAACAAACTATCACAGCTTATGTCTTAAGAAAAAATTAAGAGTCAAGAGAATGTCACATCCAATCAACTATTTTATTATTTAAATTTTTATTTCGTACTCTGCCTTTAATTAATTAAAAAAAACTTATTTTAATTAAATTAGTAATAGAACACCTATTAATACGCGTGCCCAGTTTTTTTTTATGTTGAAATTTCACTCACTTTTGTTTGTATATTATTTCAAATTTCCATTTTGCTAACCCTTTTTTTTTTATAAATTGACACATATGAAACGTAATGAGAATGAATTAAATTTAATAAAAAGATGAAACAATGAAATAGCATGGCAACCAAATTAACGCATATAATAACCATAATAACATGGAACAAAGAATGGCCTAGGATAAATTAAATGAAGGAAGGGCGTGATTTATTGACATGCGCAGCACAGCCACGGTGGCACACAAAGAAACTTTTAAACGCTAGCAAAACAACAATACGTAATATCAAAATAAAAAAGAAGTGCCGACACGCACATTGGGCCGAGCCCAGTTGGAATATTTAACACAAACAGATTAAAAAAAAGTCATTGAAACAAAAGAGTAAAGTGAACTCAGGTATAAGATCAGTTCCTAAATGAGGAACGGGAGGACTGAAAGCTTCACGTGCAACTGCGAACATATGAGGATAACGGAAGCAACTTGAGGACATCCGACGAGAGGTAGTGATGCGGTGGTTGGAGGTTTACGGAGTTTCGTTGACAGCATGGGGTTTGGGCTCACGAAGGTTCGTTGACGGCGCCAAGTATTGGGCGATGCGGAGGTTTCGATACACGGATTTGGCTCTGGTGATTTTGTTTGGCTTCGATTTTGGTTTTTGGGGCAATGCAGAGTTCTTAGAGTAGCGGTCCTAGCGGTTCACGAGATTGTGGGTTGTTGCGACTCTGGTAATTTTGTGTCGTGGGAGGCTTGATTTGATGGCTAGTTTGCTGGTTTGTGGTGGGTTAGATGTTTGTGTTTTTTTTTTTTTTTTTAGAAAGAAAGTGTCATGGCTTTGATGGTGGGGCTGAGTTTTTGGTTTATGATGGTCGTTCCGGTGTTGGCTGTGGGTTGCTATTTTGTTCCTGGTATTGTGTGGTTGGTTACGGTGTGAGGTATTTATTTTTTATTTTTTATGGTAGTGTTTGGTTCTGTGAAGGTGACTGATGTACACTTAAGAGTTTCTTGTTTGCCATTCATCTTTGAGGCAAATTGATTTCCTTTATCTTTTTCTTACTCATTTTGACACGGGCATGACATAAAGAAAGCAGAAACCAGGCCAAGAACAAACAAAGTGAAGAGTTTATACTGCAATGCTCATAGACATACCAAAGCTAAAACAAATCAAAGGATTACCTGTAAGTGCCCAACTTCAGCTTACCTTCAAATTTTGATTCAACTCCTAAGACCCTCCTTGTACATGTGAGAATATAGAAAGAAAGATTGATGGTAATTTCTCCAACTCAGAGTCTCTAAAAAATCCCCCCTTCTACTATCCTCTCCTCTCTTTATATTCTAACTCCTCATCTCTTGAACGTTAAACCAGTTGCCTTCTTGCAGGAACAAGAGACAAAGCTTGCAGAGACAAAATCAGGGTGGTTAGGTGGCTTCAAGAGATAGTGCCTGTAAAGCTATGGTGTCTTGGCTAAGAATGGCAACAGCAGAAGACAGTGTGAAAGGATTAATGTTGCCATCCTTGGAATAGCAAAGCATGCCTTTCGCTGCTTTTTTTTCTGTTACGGTTTCCATCTTCCTTTTTTATATATATTTTTTTGGTTTTGTTATTATTATTACAGAAAGCTAACTTTGTGGGCTTGTGCCAGCCCAAAATGAATAACAAAAAAAGAATTAAATTGTGAAATATGATTTTATTTATTTATTTATTCATTTTTTAAAAAAGAACAAGATAATAAAAGAAAAACAAGATAAAAAGAGTGGACAAAATTGGGTATCCACAAGTTCCATAATTTCAAATCTTGTTAACTTAAGCAAGGTACCTAAATGATCCCTTTAATTAATTCTAAGCTTACCTAAACCAATTCCATTACTCTCTCCACTATAACGCTCTCTAAACCGTGGCTCATATGTGGACAAGGAAATCAAATTTTATTTATTCTAAGATACATGATCCAAAATTCACTTCCTCTATTCCTTGGTGCACTATGTCCCAAACCTTAAAGCTTACTAACTTATGCACTAAAACTGTTTAGTTGGCACTTTAAATCCTAACCCTTAGCCTACAATATTAGAATCAATTTAACATACACAATTCCAATTTGCAAATTCTTAAGCAACATAATGCCTTTCACTAACCCATCAATTGCTCACAACAAGTAAATAGTAATTCAAATTCTTCCCCTCCAACACCAGCCATAGAGGCTGTGCAGATAGCCAAACAAACCAAACCAATTTTTCATCCATAGTAAAATGATGCCAATAGCAGAATGCATCCAATGTCAATAATAGCAAAATGCATGCAGGGATGCCAACAACAATGCCAGTTATATATTTTAGAAATGACCAACCCGCAAAGCAAAGCAACAGGCCTAACCCACAATGACAGCAAAAGCCAGTGACTAGCAACAATCACAATAGGGATGAGTCACTGCGAGAACAAAAAATTGTAAAAGTTGATTAAGGTAAATATGTAATGGTAGTAAAAGCTTTCTTGTTTATCATCTAAGGACAATCCTTTACAATAGTGATTTTATCATGACAGTAGAAGTATTAAGTTTTAAATTATACTTTTATTGTTCATTCTCTATTGCAAGTAAGTCGTTTGCAATAATGCTATATTAATAGACTAGCTAGGAAAGAAAAAGAGGAAAAGAATAAGGTTACCAACTGAATTTAGTTCCACGTGTCATCAAATCTAACTAGGCTAACTTGTACTCAAAGGATGAATAGTGAACAACAATTTAGTGAAAGCAAAATGTTATGAATGATATCAAATCATGTATTAACGAAAGTCATGTTACTAATATTATGGTCCAAATACTAATATCAAACTGTGGGAAAAGAACCAATGAACCAACAAATCAAAAAGGAGTTGAGCTGGAATTTGATAGGTCCTACCCTAATATCCTATAGCTAAGTTAATAGTATTAAAAAAATACATTAGTAGGTCCTTGAACTTTTAAGCAATTTTAATTAGGTTCCTATACTATAAAATTTTGTAATTGAGTCCTTAATTTTTTAAATTTTTTTAATTGGGTCTCTAGCGTTAAATTATTGTGAATATTCTGTTAACTTGGATGGAATATTCTCTAGTAAGGACTCAATTAAAAAAAATAGCATAGGGCCTAATTAAAAATTATCTAAAAGTTTAGAGACCTACTCAATAGTTTAACCTTATTTTTATTTTTTTTATTTTGATTTTGCCTTTGTTTTATTTTAGAAAAAAAGGGAAAATTATAAAAAGGGGCAAAGAGCATACTTCAATATTTAAATGTTGTCGCATTATTATTATGTGACTAAATTACATTTTTGGTTCTCCTATATAATTCTCAATCCCCAATTTTGGTATCCCTATTTTTAATTTTTCAATTTTAGTCCTACAATTTTTAAAAATCCTGAATTTTAGATCTCCCTATTTTTAATTATGCAATTTTAGTCTTCCAAATTTTAAAAATCTTCAATTTTGATCCAACTGTTAAATATTCATCTGTTCACTACTAATGTCTCAATGTTGACTATGATGTGACATTAGTCTATTAAATATTATCTACCACGTATTCGATCAGCTTACTGCCACATCATAATTAACATTGAGGCATTAACAGTTAATAAATAAACATTTAATGGTTAGACCAAAATTGCATATTTTTAAAATTTAGAGACTAAAACCACAGAATTAAAAATAGGTGCGCAGCACTTAATGGTTTTGTCAATGACTAATTTCTGCCGAAGAATTTGGCTAATCACTTTTAATGAGGTGTCTTCTCCCAACCACCCTTTTTTCATCCACAAGGCTCAAACCCAAGACTTTACTGAACTAACATAATATTAGTAAATTAAAGGTTAAATTATTGAATAGATCACTAAATATTTAGACAATTTTTAATTAGATCCCTGTACTATTTTTTTTAATTAAGTTCTTAATCTTTTAAAAAAAAATTAATTTGGTCTCTGGGGCAAACGGCAACCAAATGGAAGTTAACCCCAAAGACCTAATTAAAAAAAATTAAAAGATTAAGGATTCAATTACAATTTTTTATAATATAGAGGCCTAATTTAAAATTGCCTAAAAGTTCAGGAAACTACTTATGTGTTATCCCTAAACAATATGATACAGTGTCACCGAAAAAGGCTGAATTCAGTATGAAAAATACTCATTAGACCTACCAAACAAAGAAAGACCTTTATAAATTCGAATCAAATCCTCAGAATATTGTGTAGTCTCAAACATAGTGCTAACCAAATAAATGAGTGTGTAATCACTCTACTCTCACCAATAGATGGAACAAGCTGAGACTGAGACCAGCAAGAAGTCAATAATCCATAGTATATCCACATACATATATTGTCCAAACCAACATGATATATCCACATTTTGTCCAACATACCACAATTGTCAAGACTAAAATTCATATCCCAATCCACTAAGAGCTTCGGCACTCAAACTAGACAAACCAGTCACATACGTTTTTTTTCTATTTCACTAATGACCTCAAATAATTTTATATAGACAGTACAATAAAAACATGATGAGGCATAAAATGAAGCAAGTGAGACACGCTATTTTGAGGGGGCAAATAAAATGGGGAGTAGAGCTCTCTTGCCGTTAACCTTTACACTATTTCCATCAACCTAAAAAGATCTCTCTTGTGGATACAGTACCTCATTAATGGTGACAAGAATGGATGACCTGTGGCGACAACGATGATGAAATAGGTGGAGAAGGGGGGTTGGACAAAGACGACTTGCGGCAGCAATGACGACAAAGAGAGGGACTCACGACGACAATGGTTTCATAGAAAGGGAGGGAGGGTTTGGGAGGGAGTCACGAAAATGTGAGTTGTAGAGGGAAAATGGATGTTTTTAAAAGCCTTACATCGGTTATAATTATAACCGAGGTAAAATAGAAGTTTTCACATCGGTTATACATATAATTGATGTGAAAAGGGCTATTTTACATTGGTTACAATAGAACCAGTGTAAGCAATTTCAAAATATTTACAAATTGTTACTGCCTCACTTTCTACATCAATTGGAAAATAATTTATGTAAAAAACATTGTAAAATTTGTTTTTTTGCATTAGTGTGAAGCTTCAAAAGAAGGCAAAGGACTGAATTGAAATTTATGGAGAAAAAAAGAAAGAGAGAAATTTTGGCTTCATTAACTCTTACCCTTTTTCTTCTACTTCCACACTTTTTGGCGGCTCTTCATTCTTATTCTACCTCTATTTTTTCTTTTTCTTTTATCTCATTTTCCCCCTAAAACGAAAGAAATTATTAGGTAATTTAGGACCATCATGATCCTTACTAATCTCTACATAACAAATAATTGAATGTTATTAATTTTTTTTTGTAAATTAAAATATTTGAATATAGAGATTGGTTGAGACCATAGCTTCTAAACTATCTAATAATTTCTCCCAAACGGGATGTATGGATGAATATGAATGTGTGTTTTCTAATATCACTTGGAATTCATGAAAAAAAAAAAAAAAAAAGGACAAAAGGGGATGATTCTATTTTTAGTTCTTTTTTGCCTCGAAAGAAAAACATAAGGGAGGAGCATGGCTATGTTTGATTCCTTGGACGATGATTTGGTTGTTTTTATGTCACGCTGGTTGTGAATATATTTTTCTTTCTAGATAAAATAGAACGCAACACCCCCCGCCCCCCCCCCCCCCCAATTCGATCTCTTTTTATAGATTCTAAGGTAAAATCATTTTTTGCATCCCCTGAGTTTTTCCATTTTGGAACCAAAAGTTAGGCGAGGAAGAGGTTGAAGAATACAAGAAACACCAAAGTTCTAGACATAACTTGTGGATGACACCGAACAAGATTCTATCCCTAATCTACTCGTGTGTTATAAATCAATCCTCATATTGAATGAGAGCATTTCTAGGAATCTATTTTAACAAGAGCATTTTATATCCTTTTATAAATAGAATAGAATAGCTATATTGAATAAGAGTGATATTAAGAGCTATTCTTCAACAAGAAAGTTTTTAGGGATTTTATTTTTTTAGGACAAAACTTACATACAATTTCTTTAGTGATGTTAAGGGTTGTTTGTATTATTCTCCAATCAAAATTTGAGTTTTATCTCGATAACTTGCATAATAAAAGTTTACATTAAAAGATTATGCAGATTACCAAGAAAAACTCTATTTCTGATTGGAAAATAATATAAATAGCACCTAAGGAACTCTACATAAGTTTTGTCTTTTTCTTAAACTCTTATCTCTTTCATTATATGTATCATTTTCATCTTTATTTATAAATTAAATTTCAATATTTTTTAAAAGAATTATCAGAGTATAAATTATTTACTATAAGGGGGTGTATTGGATTACGATTTTAAAAGATTTTAAAAGACTTTTTGTGATAAAAATGTCTTGTAGTATTCGATCAAGATTTTTAAATAATATAAATAAGTCTCAGTATTTAATCAAGACTATTAGATTTTTTAAAGAAGGTGTCAAAATCTGGTGGTATTTAATTGAAAATTTCTTCAACTTATAAAAAGTTTTCTAGTATTCAAAACATACAAATTTTGATAGATTATTTTGTAGTATGGATTTTGTGTGACTTTTTAGTAGGATATATAAATACTACACCCATCCAACAATCCCACCCAAATCTTTGAGACTTTCCTAACTTTCCTACTCTCCCATTCCTTCCTTTTTTTTTTTTTTTTTTTGCAATTACTAGATTTTTCTTTCTCTCATCACACATATTCCTTCTCTTTTCGTTGAAGGCAGTACAAACATTGTTATAGTAGCTGGTTGTCTCTTTCTTCGAATTCTACCCTCCTTCTCTCTAATTAGGTAAAAGACAATCTTCTACCTTATAGGAGGGTGTATTATAAATTGATTTTATTATAGAAACATTTGTCTCATTGCATATTTTTTTTTAATGCAATTACATTGATTTGGATCACCATTTTTCATGCCTTTCTTTTTACTTTCAAGTGCCTTTTTTTATATGCCTATTCTATGCCTTTTTTTTAACTTAATCCATTGTTACAGAGATAGCGTTTTGAAATCACAAGCACCCCGTTCAATCAGATTCTTTCAGTGTTGGAATTGTAAAGAGGAGTTTCAATTTTTAACGCAACCAATTTTTGGCCTACCAATATGAATTCAACACAATCAATCTTAATTCTATTTTTGGTTGTGAAAAAACATAATCAATTTTGACTGAAGTGCTAAACTGAAAAAATAGTGTCATTCAACAAGTTTTGTAATCCGTTCCATTCAATATTAATCATTGGCTTGATTATAGAAATCGTGCTCCATTTGCAAAATGAAATTAGAGGAGGTTAGTCTATTGGATGACTAAAAGTAATAGATGCATTGGTTCGTAATTCATAACTAGAATTTAGTTTTGTATAAGATAATCAATATATATTTTTAAATATACAAGTTATATTATAATTGAAATTCAGAATAAATAAATATTTTTGAATATATAAATTATATTTTAAATTAATGAATAATTTAAATTATAATGTAAAGTAATTTTTAATCATTTACAATTTCTTTTAAAAAACTGTTGAAGTTCAATTTAAAATCATCTTTGAGTTGATTATCTTGAATCAAGAATTAGAGAAATAAAAGAAACAAGAAATGAGGTAGAATAAGATAAATAGCACAAAGATTAGAACTTGTAGCAATGGCACTAAAATTGAAATAGCTTTGAAAAACAAGTATATAAATAAAAAGTAAAAGATGGAAAAGGAAAGATGGTAAAGGATGTGACACTCTATAGAGAGTAATAAGTCCAATGAAGATTCAGTACAACAGTAAGGGAACTTTTGATAAGAACCAAGAAAGTTCAATCTAGAAACCCAAAAGAGGAGCCAATGCTCTACATACACTCACAAATTAGCAACCTCAATATTATTCAAATCTACCAAATGAGAGAGATTACATCTCTATTTATAGAGTTTATTCCTAGGAGTCTAACCCTAATTCTAAAGAAACATAAGCAAAGGTTGAAGCAAGCTTAAGGTCCAAATTATAACTTATTTTAAACTCTAAGAAACCTAATCTAAGGTTGGAAATTGGGCTTCTAATTTAATATCAAGCTAGCCCATTTATTGCAATTAAAAATATACCCAAACATTTAAATAAAAGCTAATAAAATTTTAGGTTACAAGCCCATAGTTAGTGCATTAGGTTAGGCCTTCTTCCACTTGAATTAAGTATACCATCTTTAACTTTTCTTTCCCACATTGGGCGTAAGCTTGTAGGTGTTGATATCTTTTTCAAGTAAGATGTCTTTTGTTTTCTAGCTTTTACCCTAGCTATTGGCCTCCAAGCCAAATTAGGCTCTCCTCCATAGCTTTTCTTTTTTCTCTTGAAGGTCTTCCTTGATCTTCATCAGGTTGAAAGAGTAATTTTTGGACTAATTACAAGGGTAATGTATGAAATGCATATTCAAACAATAGAAGAGAGAGAATATTGAGAATCCAAGAGCAAGAATGAGAAGATGTTAATGCATGGAGGGCTAGTATAGCTTTAGATATGTGAAGAAATGATACTTAATTAGGAGGATATCGAGCTAGAATCAACTAGCTATTAAAAAATTGGGAAAATATTTATTAAAAATCTATGGGATCCTTTCAAATCTTATAAATCCATAAAGTTCTTTCAAATCTTATAAATTCTTACAATATAAATCCATTAAAATCCAAACTATAAAATCTTGATTATAAAAGTCTTTTTAAATAAAAAACATATAAGCCATTACATTCTTACACATTTTTTTAAAATTCACAAGACGTTTTTATACTGAAATAATCTTTTAAAATCTCAATCCAATACCTCCTAAATCTAAAATATAATTTATATATTCAAAAGTATTTATTTATTATACATTTTAGTTATAATTTACGCTATGCATTACAAAGGCTAGAATATTGATTAGGAGTTATTATTAAATAAGAGCATTGGTCTACATGTTTTACCCTAATCCCATATATTGAGTATTTAATTTTATTTTTAATATTTTATTCCTTTTAAATATATTTCTATTTTTGTTTTTGAGGAGGCCTTAAGGACTACTACTTTCAAATATACTTCTTAATCTTAATTTCAAATATAATTTGATTTAACAACTAACTAAAAAAATTATTTTTTAACCATCTCAAACAATTGTTATTTTATCTTTATTTGTATAATTGATTATCTTAAATGCTTATCTTTTTTAATTTATCTTTTTCATCTTTATTTTTAAATTTAATTTCAATATTTTTTAAAATAAATTATTAATAGTTAAAATTAACCTATATCATAATATAAAATTTTTACTATAAATTCAAAATATTATTTATATGTTAAAAATATTAATTTATTACAAATTTTAATTATAACATAATTTATAAATTAAAAAAATTATTATAAAATTTAGTTATATAAACTTAAACATTTGTCATGTACATTATACATGCTAAAATGCTAGTTAATAAAATAATCTTAAATCAAAATTCTTATTTTTTGATGCCCAAGTATCTCCTAACCGAAAGTTTCTTTAAAATACAGATATCTATTTAATAAACTTACCTCTTTCAAAAATCCAATCCTATAAAACCTTTGTATGTTGCCTTTCGGCCTTTGCCTTCTAGTTTAGATAAAGGACAGATCTAGTATAAGCAATGTCAAAAATTGGAATATCAGCACAACTGTAACATCCCGGGCGCTGACAAAGGCAAGGAGTGATCGCCGGTGCAAAGGAGATGAGGCACGGACAATGAGCAGCTCCTGGCAGGCTTCCAACGGGAGGGGTACATAAATGAATCGAATACACACCCGAATGAGAGGGATCCAAAGGCTGTGCAAGTATAGGACTGTACAATTAAGGATAGCTTAAAGAAATTAATAAGTGCTATATATACCAACAAGATGCATCTACTTTTCGGTAGCCCATCACTTAAGAACTCCATAGTTAAGTGTGCTTGACTTGGAGCAATTTAGGGATGGGTGACCTCTTGGGATGTTTCTCAAGAAGCATGTGAGTGAGGGCAAAGCAGGCTGAAAAGTCTTGTGTTGGTCTGTGGGGACAGTTACTCATCCTGAAAGCGGCTAGGCGTTACAACAACAATTGAACATTATTGATACACAGATACTTCAAAATTGACGGCTTATATATCGAACCAATACCAGATACCTAATCAAGATAAGAAAAAAAAATACTTTTAAAAGAATCAACTAACATTTTTAAAATCACAACGTACCTGCTTATTCTAATCGGCAAAAATAATTTGTTGCTCCTGCTTCAATCATGGTATTGACTCGTAAAGTTATACTTAGAGGGAAATGAGATAAAAAAAAATGAGAAACGATTAGATTTAGTCTTATCAAACTCAGTTCAGACTGACTGGTCCAACCAGTCCAACTGAAAACCAGTGACTTGACCGATCCAAGCTTTTTATTGGATTGGTTGTGCATTCGAACCGATGCAACTTGGTATGACTCGGTCAGTTATTGCTAAAACCGGTGACTTAGTTGCTTCGTATTGAACTAGATGGGTTGTTAGCACTGAAATGAGAAATTGCCAAGTTGTCGTGGCTGGGTTATGTTCAACTAAACATGACACGGGAAAGAGAAGGAAATACATAAAGAAAAAGAAAAATGAAAAGAACAAGAAGAAGAAGAATGGGTTGTGGTGGAGGAAATACAAGAAGAAAAAAAATAGAAAGAAGAAGAATGGTTGCAGCGGAGGTTCAAACAATGTGCTTGCCTTTGATGTGCACAGCTTCCTCTTCCTTGCGTGTGTATACACAATACTACCTAGGTAGAGTAGCATAAGTAATTTGCACACCAGAGGTTCAAAGAAGTATTTTGATTGCTATAAGCACACTACCTAAGTAGCAGTGTAATCAATTTGCACACTGCTCAAGTGAGTAAAGGAGAGGGCAAGTTGCTCTAAATTCTGCACATTTGATAATTACTTTTTTCCCATATTGTCGCAACTGGGGTCGCGGCGGGACGGCAAAAAAAGATTTTAAAAACAGGGAGTCACCACCAATATTTATTAAGGGCAAACATTAGAAAAACCTAAAAGAAAATGGTCTACGAAATCAAATTTTGGTCTCAGGAGTCAATTACGTGTAGGGAAGGTATTAGCATCCTACAACGTTCGTTATAAAGACGGTTACCTCTAATTGATCAAGCAAATTATTAATGACTTTTAAAATATTTATCTCACCCTAAAAATAATTGCAAGAAAAATTTTATTATTATAAAAGAGATTTTTATTTTATCTTAAATTTTATTATTTTTGAGATCGACAGGAGTGGGGCCCTACTCCTACGTATCTCCCAGTGCAATGAAGAATCAGACTCACGTAATTCTTTTGTAGAAAATATTTGTGTGTTGAATTTTTTTGGTTATTGATTTCTATTTTAATTTTAAGAATTTTGAACCGTCACGGTTCATACACCCTAAAATATAAGATTGACAGAGGTGTATACCTAAGCCAATTTATTATTTAAATTTTGATTTTAGTATTTTATTTTCATAACAATTAAATTTTATTTTAACATTTTATATTTAAGAGAAGAGTTTTAAGGCATCAAGCTGTACAGCTTGTGTCTCAAAATTCTCAGGATTAAAAAGACGTCACATCTAATTAACCCTTTTTCAACTTAAGATTTTGTGATCATCAATTAAATTGCAAGACTCAATTTTGTTGATTTTTATAAATAAATTAAAAACATTTTTTCACTTAGAAAAGAGCTTTTAGACAACAAATTGTACAACTTGCATCCTTAAATTCTAGGATTAAGAGAATGTCACATCCAAATAATCCTTACTCTATTGGGAATTTTTCGTAATTTTGTTACTATTAAGTCATAAATAACTAATTTAGAAATATTATTATTATTATTATTATTATTATTATTATTATTATTATTATTAACGGATTGCAATATAATTATTAGTATTATTATTTTGTCATTGTTTATCTTCTCGTAAAAATATATATAACGAGTCTATGCCACAAATCCTCTTTGTGATTTCTTTTATTTTTATTTTGTTTTCCATTTTATTATTTTAATATCAATATTCAAATAAATTAAACTTACACTATGTGTATCGAAACATCATTCATGGCCCAACAATTTTGTAAACGAAGCAAAAAAGGCTTTGGACCATAATAATTAAATCAAGCAGGTCCTAGTGTGTAACTCAACAGAAACAATATTAAAAGAAAGAAAGAAAAAAAAACAAAAAAAAAACATTAGGGAACTAAAAGTGCTTTGGAAGCCCTAAGTTCACAATGCAAAGTTGTTGTGCACAGCTACTCTCCAATAGCGGTGCCCACTGTGGATCTTGACCAAGTGCACACGCGAAGGGGGAAGCGGAGACGAGAAGGAGAGGAAGAACGATGCAATGGCGCTATCGTGGTCATGGTAGTGCAGCGGCATTGATGCGGTGATGCGAGAAATGCGAAAGGGAGAACAAAGAATGAGGCGAGGTGATTTTGCAATATAGTGGCCTTATGTGGAGGGCGCGCCAACGGCAACAGAGGGAGGTGTGTTAGATCGGCGTTTCGCAGAGATCGTGGCTGTGGCATCGTCACAAGCAAGCGGAGGAGTGGCGGTTAGCGGGTGGCAACGCGGATCACACACCCATGTGGTGGAGAGAGAAAGCGGAAGAGAAAGAAGAAATAAAAGGGGACGGGGGAGAGAAGAGCCGCCGCCGAAGGGAAATCGCCTCTGGCGGCGGCGAACGGAGAGTTCACGGCGGTGGGGGGAAAGGTTACTTTCCCTCCCCTTTTTGTTATATTTTTCAATTTTTGCTTATTTTAGTGGTATTGAAAAGATTGAGCTTGATGTTGCTAGGAATAAATTTGATTCATGGATAGCAAATTGTGTATTGTGTGAGCAGTGAACATTGAGCATTGTATTTTTATTTTGGTTATTTTAGTTGCATAATTATTTGAAACAATCATCAAATCAACGAGACAAGCATTTGGAAGATAATGAAATCAGAATAGCAAAAATGATGTTCAGAAAGTTGAATACCCGATTGTGGTGCAACTCTGATCTTCCTTTATCCCTAACTGAGGCCTCTCTTTTTTTCTTTCAATGGTCACTTAGGCTTTTAGTAGGATTTTTTTCTAAAAATTTTTCAACCCCAAATCTCTCTTCCTTCAATTTATTTATAGACCTCAAAAAGTGTCTATGGTTGCTTGAATGATCCGAAAATATGGTTGATTGGAATACAATTTGTAGCTATAATTAAGGGAATTGGATGATTGTAGAAGCAATAGGACAATTTGCAGCATGAGCTCAGGAATTTGATAAAATCTGCATGGCATGGGGAAGGTAACGTGCAGCAGGAGAAGTGGAAAGGTAGTTGCCTTAGAGAAAAAGAAGAAAAGAAAGCAACAGAAAAGGAAAAAAGAAAGGAAAAAAAAGAAAAGAATTTTTTTTTTTTTTGTGTGTGTTCTGATTATAAAAAGAAAGGTCCAACAGAAACAATCAAGAAACAAATAAAAGAATGGGCCAGTAGTACCCAGTCTAGTAATAAAAGAACAAAAAAATAAATAAAATAAATAAAATAAATAAATAAACAATGTAAAAAAAATTGAGTTATTAAACAGGTATTAATTTAAAGTGTTTGGATTATATGTATAAGGTAACAACATAAATAAATAAAAACAAATAAAATATATAACAAGAATGGTGGATAAAATTAGGTGTTCACACATATAAATATTTGTTTTACAAAATAAAACTTGCTACAAAAAATAGTGCACGCTGCTTTTATTTATATAATATATAAATATAAAATGTTTTTGACCTAGTGCCTTAACTGAATCAATGACTGATCTGGTTCTGATAACATTAATTAGATTAGAGTTGAATGAAATAATGAAAAGAGATTAGAGGAAAAAGATATAGAAAACGAGAACTCGTAGTTGAATGAATAGCAGCCGATTGGAGTCTATTTCTTCTGCTGTTTGAGGAGTGCACAAGGTCCTACCTATAGTAGCTGCTTCATGTGTTAAGCTCAGTTCAGTTATACCTGACTTCACTTCACTTACGAAGTTTGAGTTACATTAGCATAACTATCACTTTCTCTATACAACTCCGATGAATGCATTTATTCCGGGGTTATTATATTTTCGTAATTGTCCGAAATGAAAAATGCTTTCACACAGAATACCTAAAGTCCCTGTGGTCCAATATCAGTCGAAAGGATTAAACAAATAGATGATTAAACTGAAAATTAAAATAAAGGCACAGGACTAAATTGAAACTTTAAGTGAGAAAATAGAAAAGAAATTTCGGCCCTCACTTTTCGGCTGCTCTCCCTTCATTCTTGTTCTATTCTTTTTGCCTTATCTCAATTTTTTTGTTGTTCCAAATGGGATATATGGATGAATATGAATGTGTTTGATTTCTTGGATGTTGACTGTGCTTTTCATTTTGTAATTTACCTTATTTATTTCATTCCTTCATTAACTGTTTTTATGTCACAATCGTGAATATTTTTTCTTTCTGGATAAAATAGAACAAAAACCCTCTGGAACTCTTTTTTATGGATTTCAAGATGAGATAAAATCATTTTTTGCATCACCAAGTGAGAAAGAGGTTGGAGAAAAACGCAGGAAACACCAGTTAAAAATGAGGAAGAATGAATCCAAAATTTCTTGATGCAGAACATTCGTGAGTCTACCTTTTGGCAGTAGCATGGTACTCCCTACCCTAGACGAAGATACTCTTCGAATAAAAAAATAAAAAAAGTTTCACAAATATAATTAAAAGCATGTAAATATTCATAATGAAGGCAAATTTATATAACATAATTCAAATCCAAATAAAATCCCGGACAAGATACGATCTTTAAATAATAAAATAATGTCAAATCAAAATTCTAATCCTATAAATAAAATAACAAATTGATAACAGACTCTTCATTATTTCTTCTACGATTAAATGTTAATTTATTCTTCAAGCTTTATTTTAACTCGTACTTCAAATTTGTGCATTGAGGATAAATATTTATTTTTACATGATTAAAATTTTTAATAAAAAATATTGTTTAATTTATAAATTATATTATAATTAAAATTTGTAATAAATAAATATCTTTAAAGATATAAATTATATTTCAAATATATAATTAATAGTTTAAGTTGTGATATAAAATTATGTTTTAACTTTTAAAATTGTTTTTTAAAACAACTATTAAAATTCAATTGAGAGATAAAGATAAAAGATGATAAATGGAAAGGAATATGTAGTTGAAAAAATTAAATATGCAGATAAACATAAATGGAAGATAGGTTAAGATGGTTGAAAGATAATTTTTTAACTAGTTGTGAAAATAATATGTTAAATGCATAACTAGATAAGATAAAAGAAAATATTTGACTGAATGACTCTCTTTAAGTTATATATTTTAATTTATAATATAAGAATAAATTTTTTCCCTGGTCCTCTGTATACTAAAAATTACAGCATTTTGGATTTTATTTTATTTTTAGAAAAGAGATATATTAAACGAAAAACTCAAGCTTTGATAAAAACTCATCCACTTTATCAACTAAATGATTGACATGTTTGACATCACTAACTGAAAGAATGATGATAATTGATAGCATTCCTTCATAATGTCGGAGAAGTCTTGTCTCTCCTTCTCTTCCGATATTGAGCTATAATAATGCAGTCCATTTGAGACGTAACATGAGAAAATCTTAAATCCTGCGCTATGTGCATAGATGATGCCTTGGTGAGGACTAGCTACATGCAGGTTCATTTTATAATTGTGAAATACCCATCTAGTTCTCCTGAACCAAATGGCAGAGATAATGTTGAAAATCAACCTTATCATCTTGGATCAACATAGGAAAAAGCCATTGTGTGATGGATGATAAAGAGTGTGTTAGCTTGTATGCTAGTTTGATCAAAATAAGCCTCTTTAGTATATGAGTTTATTTTAGTAGCTTCTAACTTATTTTCATAAGTTATTTCAACTAACTTATAAAAATGAGCTAGCTTATAAGCTATTAACTTTTTTTGTTTTTCTATTTTTATCTTTATTAATCTATTTAAAATCCTTTTTTGCCCTTTTTTTCAATTTAGAAAGTTTTTTTCTTTTCTTTTTTCATTTTTATCCTTACCAATTTATTTGAAATTTCTTTTTACCCTTTTTTTCAATTTAAAAACCCTTTCGCCTATTTTGTCACTCTCTCACACAGACGACACCTTCAACCAACTCGTCAATATATATGTGTGTGTAAAATCAAATAACTAAATATGTTATTTTACTTTTATCAGCTAGCTTATTAGCTAATTTTATCAAACAATTTCAATTTAATCAGCTAGCTTTTAAGCTTTTAGCTTTTCAGTTCTTAGCTTATAGCTTATAAGCTTCAACTAACTTATAAACTTTCAGTTAATTTATAAACTAGTTTTACCAAACACCTGAAGGAAAGAAAAAGCAAGACTTAATTAACGGCGTCAATGTCATGTCAAGTGATTTAGCTAAGGGGAATGGATATTTGGGCATTTGGCAAAAGAAAAATATTGTAACTAAAAAATTAGTTGAAGCTTATGATCAAGAACCAAACAAAAATTCCGGTGGAGAAGATCTCTCACGATATATATATATTCTGGTTATGGGACTCTGTTTCCAGATGCTACACTGTGCCCCAATTAATTCGAATTGTACTAAGTGTTAATATACTAATACAAGGGGACAAAACTCTTCCAAATATTTATTTTCTTCCACTTGACCAACATTGATTTAAAATAATAAGCAAAATAACATAAAAATCATTATAAATAAATTTGAGAATCCATTCACAGGTTTGGATTACACGCGGTGAATCAAGAGTAAATTTCAAGGTTTGGATGACACGTATCATTTACAAAGAGGTTCGGATAGCGCATGTCATTATTTGGTGCTTTGTAAATATTTGGTTCGGTTACATACCATAATTATAATCATTACAATTATTACATTAATGAGTTTTAAATAGTTATATTTGAATTTTAAATTTGAAAATTCTATTAAATAATTACCTTTTAAAAAACTACCTTAATTATAATTAAAAATTCTATTGGTCATTTGACTTAATTAGAATAACTAATAAAGATAATATATATAGTTTCCTTAATTATTTCCGAAATCAAGGATAAACTAATGAGTATTTTCTATTTTTTCAAAAATTATATACTTCATCAATAATTTTTTACTTACATTCATCCTAATTTTGTCCTAAATAGAAATCAATAAATAATTTTTACTTAATCAATAATTGTTTACTTACATTCTATTATTTATGACAATAATCCAATATGCGTTTCAATGACCAAAATTATTATTATTATATATTTTAAGTATACTTTGGGAAGATATTTGTGTATAATTTTTAAGTATAATTTTTAAATTAATTTTAAGTGTAATTAAAATAAATTAATTTAAGATATTATTTTTTAAAAATTTTCCAAAATGATATAACTAGTATTTTTTATATTAATTATTTTCTTTTTCAAGACAATTATTTGTAGGTAGTGTAAATGTTATAATTTAAGAAAGAAACCACATTATTTATAATGCTTCCAAATTTCCATAAATATATAAAGGTCCATGAAACTGTAATTAAATTATTGCCATAAACACAATCCAATTTCAATTCTATTATGATTATCGATTATTGATTATTGATACGTTTTTCAATTATATTATATTAATTAACATTGTTTTAGTCAATATTGGATAATTATAAGATTTCTAATTAATATTAATTGCACAAATAACTAATGTTTGGATAAATAAATAATTAAAAATTCATAAAAAATAAATCTATTTATATATTATAAAAGAAAGTTTTGCTACGTAGGCAGATGTCCTATGACATCACCATATTCATTATTTTTTCGCCTAAATTTCATCGATTTTTTGTTTTATTTTTTCATTCAGAAAAACAAATTATTATATTTAATTATAGTAAAATTATAGTAAATATAATAATTAAAATAATTATAACAAGTATATATTATGATTACATTAATCAATTAAATCATTAAATTTTAAATGAATTTCGATTTTATAATGATTCTAAATTTCTGTAAATATATAAAGGTGTATAAAACTGCAATTAAATTATTGCCATAAATATAATCCAATTTCAATTCTATTATGATTATCGATATGTTTTTAAATTATATTATATTAATTAGCATTGCTTTATTCAATATTGGATAATTATAAGACATCTAATTAATTTTAATTACATAAATAATGATGTTGGATAAATAAATAATTAATAAATTAATAAAAAAAACTATTTATTATATATTATAAAAAAGGTTTTATTACGTAGGCAAATGTTATGTTGGCAAATCTATCATCAATTTTTTGTTTTGTTTTTCAATTCATATATACACATTATTATATTCACGTAGGCAATGGGTATATATTTTGATTTGAAGAAATTAAGGTAATTATGACCATCATATATATTTTTTAATTAAAATTGTTAATATTATTTTAAATTAAATTAATTATTATGATATATATTTATAATCTATAATATATACAAAACCATTCTCATCTAGAGTCTCCATCTATCACATGTTAATCAAAAAATCTTAATCTGCCACATGTCAACTTATTAGCGAATTTTACTCTAGAAATCCTACATGTCCTCTTCTCCAAATTTTGTGCATTTCCATTAAAAAAATTAAAATGATGATGAATTCCAAATTTCAAATGGACAATTAATATAGATTTTAAATACGAAAATAATTTAATAACGACAAAATTTCATATTGTTATGAATTAATAATTTATTTCAAGCTATTTAAAAGGATACTTAATTTAAAATGGATATTTTCATTAAAATTTAAATCACGCATTTTTTCCTTATTTCATATTATTTCGTAGCTAATTCAATTTAAAATAAAAAAATCTAGTAAAAATTTAAATAATGCTTAATTTCAAATTTCAAATGGACAACTAATATAGATTTTATTTACAAAAATAATTTAATATGGACAAAAATTTCATATTATTATGAATTAATAATTTAATTCTTGCTATTTAAAATGATGCATAATTTAAAATAGATATTTTCATGAAGAATTGAAATTAGGCAATTGTTTCTCATTCCATATTATTTTTGTAGCTAATCAATTTAAAATTGACATTTTTATTAAAAATATGATTACTTTCAAATTTCAAAATGGAAAATTAATATAGATTTTATTTACGAAAATAATTTAATATGATCAAAACTTTCATATTATTATGAATCAATAATTTAATTCAAGAAATTTAAAATAATGCCTAATATAAAATGGTTATTTTCATTAAAAATTTAAATCAGGAAATTTTTGCTCATTCCATATTATTTCTGCAGCTAATTCAACTTAAAATCAAAATTTTCGTTAAAAATTTAAATGATGCTTAATTTCAAATTTCAAATGAAAAATAATATAGATTTTATTTGCAAAAATAATTTAATATGCACAAAACATCCATATTGTTATGAATTAATAATTAAATTTAGGCAATTTCAAATGATACCTAATTTAAAATAGATTTTTTTTATTAAAAATGTAAATCAAGTAATTTTTGCTCATTTCATATTATTTTTGTAGTTAATTCAATTTAAAATAAAAACTTTTTTTAAAAATTTATATAATGCTTAATTTCAAATTTCAAATAGACAATTAATATAGATTTTATTTACGAAAATAATTTAATATGGACAAAAGTTTCATATTATTTTGAATTAATAATTAATTTAGGCTATTTAAAATGATGATTAATTTAAAATAGATATTCCATATTATTTTTGTAGCTAATTTAATTTAAAATAAAATTTTTATTAAAAATTTAAATGATGCTTAATTTCAAATTTCAAATTTCAAATATATACTGAAAATCAATATATTCAAATTTATGTTGAAAATCAATATGATTCATATAAAAAGTATCACAATCAAATTTATTATAATGGGCAGGATCCGTTGACACCAGGTGTAAGAGTTAATCAAATTACACCTTCAATAACTTTTTGTATAATGCAAATTTAATCAATTCAACCTTTGAATTTGATGTTCTTATTAACTAGATTTAGTATGCAAAATTTCATACAATTCTAAAATTATTTAATAGTTCATTAAATCACTTTATTTTAACATACAATATGATATTAAAATATATGTAAATATTCAATATTAGATAACATATTTAGAAAAGTTCAAATGATCTGAAATTTGATATATATGATCATAAAAATAATATCACCAAATTCAACGATTGGATTGGTTAAATTTGTATTATACAAAAAGTTATTGAATGTGTAATTTGGCTAACTCTTACACCTAGTGTCAACGGATCCTGCCCCAATTAGGGGCAGGATCCGTTGACACAAGGTGTAAGAGTTAGTCAAATTACATCTTCAATAACTTTTTGTATAATGCAAATTTAACCAATCCAATCATTGAATTTGATGCTCTTATTAATTAGATTAAGTATACAAAATTTCATACAATTCTCTAATTATTTAATAGCTCATTAAATCACTTTATTTTAACGTACAATATGATATTAAAATATATGTAAATATTCAATATTAGATAACATATTTATAAAAGTCCACATGATGTGAAATTTGATATACACAACCATAAAGATAATATCATCAAATTCAACAGTTGGATTGGTTAAATTTGTATTATATAAAAAGTTATTGAAGGTGTAATTTGACTAACTCTTACACCTGGTGTCAACGGATTTTGTCCTATATATATATATATATATATATATATATATATATATCATTACCATTACCATACTCATTTTTTTAATCTAAAAGTAATTTTTATTTTATTATTTGTTAATGATTAATAAAAAGAATGCTTTAATAAAAGAATAATTTGTATATCATTAGTATTTTGTTTGGAACAATATATTACATAATGCTATCAAAATCTTTTGATTAGTTTAAAATTTTAAAATGATATCTATAATAAATAATTACCATACATATGAAACAAAAAAATAATAATAAAACACATACTTAAACATCAATATAATTTATTTGAGTATTTATAAATTTAATTAGTCTTTCATTTGATTGATGCTTTATCTTTCTCTCTTATCTTATTATCCATTGAAAATTAAGATTTAAATAATAAATCAATTATTACAAAATATAATTACATATAATTTTTAATTCGTATAAGTATTAAGATAAGATTAATATATATATGAATGTATATGAGTCTACTCTATATTTAATCATATTTATAAAAAAAAAATTGACAAAATATAATTAAGATCTAAAGTAGTATAAGTAGTAGTACCTCATACTTGGTATCATACAATAAATATAGGAATAATTGCTTTAAAATATTTCAAAAATCAATTTTAGGACTATGACGCATTATATATTTCTTTGAAATTAAGTATTAATGTCTTTTAATTCAAAGAAACAGTTTTGATGTAGGACAAAGATAAAAAAAAAAACAAATATCCATCATTGTAAACAAAATATTCTAATTTTGTGATTAAAATTAACATAAATAATAATTAATTGTGCAAAACTTTTACATTGACATTGAATACCTACTAACTCATTTTTAAAGAAAAAACTACTAATTAAAATTTTTAATTTAAAATATTTTTTTTAACATTAATATCTCTTTTTAAAATTATGTATAAATTGAAGTTATATACAAATGAGAATATATTGATAAAGGTAATATTTTTTAAAACACACATTTTATAAATTAAAATGATGTGAGATGCATGTGAACATGAAATTATTTGAATTTATATTAATATTCATAATTCTATATACACACACACACACATACATATTTACTAATAGATATTTTCATAAATTAAGAAATATATTAAATAATTATACTAATAAAAAATTATAAATTATAAATTTAACACCTATGCATGGCATGGGTTATTATACTAGTAATACAAAATAACAAAATATATAAAAATATTGAAAACAAATTTAAAATAATAAACTTGAAGACTCATTAGTTGATCGATCACGGCCACTTTATGTGTCTTAATAGCGGTCGTATAATAAATATGATCAATGCTAACAAATAACATTCATTAATTCAAGCTATAGGTGAAAATAAACAATTAAATGTTTATGTCCTCCATAACCACATAATTAACAGCTCTTAAAATTATCATCACCAATTAATTGTACTAATGTAATACACATTGAATTACATATATTTTCTTTTCTTTTCACACTATTATGTATAGGACCTCTATATGTCTTCCTAATAAATTAAGAATAACCAAATTACTTAAACAATCCTTGCTTCACGTTAAAAATCATTGTCATAAAGGGAACCAGCTACTTTCTCAAGCAAAACCAACAACCATCAATCTCTCAAAAGATATGACAAATATATTTCATATGAAACACTATTTTCTTAAGGAAATTAATCATCTTTCGATTGCAAGACTAATGTTTTCTCAAAAAAAAAAAATCATATTTGAAGATATTTTAATAGCACCAAAATATTATTATAGCATGACAACAGACCATGAAATGGACAGAGTAAACTATTATCACGTGCATATAGTAAATTCATTTTAGGAGAGTTCCAATTGCATAAATTATAGGCAACCTTAATTTTTAATTAACTCCCACTAGTAATTAAATACAAAAGTTTAAACAAGTAATTGAATAACGTGGGTAAACAAGCGAACATAGTTTCATTTTTTTATGTACTATGATGACAAATAAGGTTTAATCCTAACCTCGTGCTACATCAACCCTAGTGGGTTACATAGTTTCGTTGTTAATCACAATTTTAATAGTACAATTCATTTATCACATGACATAAATAAATGCCTAAAATGAAAAAATATGCTCTGAAGAGTACACAATGCACAATAGTTCTAAAAAATTCAGTACCTGTGGACAAAGAATTTCTACTGCCACATTATCCCAAATTTTTAAGTTAGTGGAACCAATATATGCAATAGGCTTTATATGAGTAGACCAATTCCCTAGTTAATTGATTTAAGTAATACAATTACCCCCAGAATGCATTAACAAGTAGTTTTATTAACTTCTAATAAATCATGGTGACATTCTTATCCACCAACAACATTCCTAAACAAAGACGAAATCGCTGCCCACAATATTCATTCTCAACGTCATACACAAATTTCCCTAAAATATGTTTTTCAAGAAACACATTATAAAATGTTCACTTTATTAAAAAGGAAATTATATTATGTAACTGACAATTTGCACAAAATCATATACAAATTTCCCTAAAATATGTTTTTCAAGAAACACATTATAAAATGTTCACTTCATTAAAAAGGAAATTATATTATGTAACTGACAATTTGCACAAAATCATACACAAATTTCCCTAAAATATGTTTTTCAAGAAACACATTATAAAATGTTCACTTCATTAAAAAGGAAATTATATTATGTAACTGACAATTTGCACAAAATCACAATCCTAGACATATTCATGCAAATAAAAAATATATATAATATTAGATTAATATCAAAAAACCTAAAGACCCAGTAGTTCAATCTAAATTACGTAAGAGCACTTCAAAAATTCTATTCAATATTTATCCCTTACGTATCCACGGGGAATTAACAATCATGAATTTATCCCTTCAGCTTAATAAACAAGGTACTTTCGTAGTCATTTACTATTAAAAATTCATTTGTCATAATAATAATAATTTAATCATGTTTCATAAAATAATATTACGGCTAAGAAAGTAACAAAGAAAACAATTCTCCTCAGGCACTTAACAAATAACTCAATGCAACCAATATGACAATAATAATAAATAATTAACATTAAAATATAGAACATTTCAAAGTAGATGATCTTCTTTAATTTGTATTGTATGTGAAAATAATTTACATTAACCTCTATTATATATTTTTTAGGCTCTATTTATGAAAGTGAGACAATTATTGAATTCACTTTATTATACAAAAAGTTACGTCAACTTTTTTTCATGAATTTTGTTTTGTCTTTGAATAAAATTTGAGTGTCTATTTTACACTCTCTTAATACGGCGATGTACCGCTGGTCAGCTTTTTGACCAAATTAGTAATTAAAAAAAACAGCAAATAAATGTAGAAAAAGAAACAATTTATCACAATGGGTTGTTTTAGATATGTCAGATTCTGACATGGAATGGATTACATAGAAGGCATCACCATCACTTGAGCCACACGCTTTTTTATTATGTACGAATAAGACGCTCCTAACAATGGCGCCACCCACTTTCTCTGCCACAACAGAAGGCGTTGGTGACAGTGGTGCCACATAGTCAAATTTCTAAAAAAGAAAAGCATTGGTTTAACTAGCGCCATCTATTTTATCCTTTTTGACATCCAATCCGTCGAATCAGGAAAAGAAACTGTGTTGTCATGATTGAAGGGAGTTGAATATTGGCCAAGGTAAGAATCAATACATCTGAATAAGTTTCAACATGCAAATAAAGTTAAGTAATTTCTTCTCATTGAAAGTTATTAGTAACAATTTAAGAAAAAAATATTAAAAAAATAGATTTTAAGAATTATTCGTAGTAATTATTCTTTTAATAAAAGGAGCAACTAAATGTGTACTAGATGGAAAATTTTTAAGTATTCTTACAATATACTCTTTCTTTAAAGCAATATATATATATTAATTAGAATATTATTCCTTTATTACAGTGGACTGGTGTGTACCTATTGGGCACTATTCAAATTGTTTGTGATGTAGTTGATTTTTTTCTTAATCAGATATATGTAAAATCCCAACATTATTCACAAAGCCCTCAAACAAAGAAACAAACATATAAATAATAAGGGAAAATGACGAAAATGAATTATTATAATTTGCAGTTTTGCAAGTAATTACCAAGAATAGTATTCTAGACTGTCTTTTTTGGTTCAATGCATACACCCTGCCGATGTTTGTATTATGGATCGATATTCTACATTCCACTGCTTCCCACATTGTGTTGCACCCACACTCCTTATTGGTGGTATTGATTAGTATGGTAGAGAAAATATGCATGGATAGGGTGCTTAATTAAAATTTTGTGAAGAAAAAAAATAGACATTAGCATAGTTTTTTCCCCCTTCAAATAGATTCTATGACTTGACCTATTTAGTTCTAATATAATTTCTGGATACCAAGAGTTTTAGATGAAAAAAGTTATGTAGTTTTGTTAAGTTTTTAAATAAGTCATTGTAATTTAAAAGTTTTTATAACTACAGAGCAATTATATATACTTTCAATTTTTTAATGAAGTCTGTAGTTATTAAATGTTATTAACTTTTACAGAATTATAAGGATTTGTTGAAGAAAAACGTGTAAAGTCATATCCAATCATGTCATCTGTTAAATTGATTCCTAGTATTCTTATAATTTATTTTTTTTGGTTACATAGTATTCTTATAATTTGCTTTTACTTCCAAAAAAGGTTTCTATAATTTAGAAATAGTTAATAAAATTTATTGGCTATTAGAAAAAAAAAACTTGATTAATTTTTAACAAGAACCTGTACTAACAATATATAATCTATAACTTTAATATTTTTTAAATTGATTTATTAAATAAAATATTTTTTAATCAATATTCAAATTTGTTTAATTTATAATAAAAGTAATAAGAAAATTATAAACTCTTATTAAAATAAATGTTATTAATAAAATTAATTTAATTTTAAACTAATTTTTTAAACAGATCTATTTTATTTTTTTTATTAATAATAAAACAATAATTTATTTGTTAAAATAGTATTACTTTATATTTTTTTATTATTATGTGTTAAGTGAAAGGATTTAATTAGGTCTGTTAAAAAGTTAAAGTTTGCAAAGATAACCATATATAGCAAAAAAAAAAAAAAAAAAACCATATATATTAATTATATTACTTTAAAGAAAGAGTACATATCGTAAGAATAATAATATCATGAATTGTGGGTGAGATTGAAATATATATTATGAATTAAAATTTATCTGAAATTCCTTCAATGACCATAATACAAGATTTTCTTCTAATTAATATTTCTACTTTTGCTTCTCTATTTGACTTGACCCACGACAAGACGTGCAGCAAGAAAAGTTACAAAACATATGTGCTGGTGAAACTAGCACCTTCCCTTTTGGAGAATTTGACCAGGTAGCGTTACAGCCACCAGCGCCTCCTAATCTAGCAACAACAGTTGGTGGCACCACCTCTAGCCTTCTTTTATACTTTTAAAAAAGTTGTGGTGCTACTGCCATCGACGTATTCTCCTATATCAATACCACATTAGAAACCGATGTGTCCAAAACACCCCATTTTAGTATTTTTTTTTTCATAATATTTTGGTAATTTATTTATTTTATTTACCAGTTTGGTAAAAAAAGCTTTCATTGGTCATATTCAGTTTAAGTTTACTGCATGGATTAGTACGTAGAATCGAATTGTGTAGCATGTTCAGTAATCAATAAGATACTATATTTTTATTACTCATAAATTTCTTGTAATCTACTCTCTTATTACTTCTAATTAAATCCTTGATTTCTTGTCTATCAATGTCAATCTATTTTGCAGTGACAAGGAGAATACTATGTGTGCAAAAGATATTGTAGAAACTAACATGTATCTCGCACACTGTGTAGGTTTATAAGTATATGTAAAATATTAAAATATTTCTAAAAATCATTTAATTATTTTATTGGTAATAAAAAAAAAATTTAATAGGTATGCACTGTTAATGCAAAGCATTTTACATTATCAACAAATTAGGAATCATCTTTAATATGACTTTTAAAATAATTATTATAAAAGTCAACAAACTTATCATACAAAAAAGTTTATGATTGGATAATACTATACAAAAGCTTTACACTATCGATGCATCTATTATTTATTCATACAAAATATATATTAATACATCTTATTTTTATACACATTCAAAGAATTCATACAAAATATATATGTATATACATATATATATATATATGTGTGTGTGTGTGTGTGTGTGTGTGTGTGTGTGTGTGTGCGCGCGCGCGTGTGTGTGTGTGTGTTCATTTTATATATGATACATATATATACAGACCTATTTTAGTATTCAGTAATCTATAGAATTTATTACAAAGTACTAAAAACTCATCTAGCTCCAGGAGCTTTATTAATGTCACCATCTGATGCAACTTACTCTACTATTAGTAAACCCAGAAAAGGTAAATGCATCAGTCCCAAAAACATTAAAACATGAAGAAATAACTAGTGTTTAAAGTGGACGCTAGAAGACCTACTCTTCCCTGAAAAACCTACCCTAACGGTAGTAGATGAAATAATAGAATACAAATCAGGAACCGTAGAAGTAGCTTCTACCCCTCTAAGAAGAGCTGAATCTATAAAATTACCCTCTCTACAATCATTACCTAGTTTGGCTAGAATGTTAATAGACAATTCTAGTTTTACAATTCCAAAAAGCTTATATTTAAAGGGAATTAGAAGCGATCCTGTAATACCTACCCTAGAATATATGGTAGAATCATCTATTCAATATGAATCAGCCCAAGATCATAATTCTCCAACTCAGACTGAAATGAATCAGCTAAATATGATTTAAATATTCAAAACTAACAAAGAATTATTAAAACAAGAATTTCTAAAGAAAGAAAATCAAGAAAAAAGAAAGTGGTTTTTTGAAACGTTTAGCCAAGAAGAATTAAAACAATTTCGAGAAAATTGTTATAAAGATCTAGAGGAGATAGGAGAAAATAAGCCTTATTTTGAATGGTTTGAAGAAAAATGTTTACCAAAATTACACATAAGTGTGTTAAGATCGGCAGAAAAAATTTGGAAAACGTCCTAAGAGAGAAATTATAGGAGTAATACCGCCCCCATAAAGAAATAAGCTTTCCAAATGTTCAAAATAGAGAAATAATTATATCACCCTTTAAAATGATAGCTGAGAAAAAAGAAAATTTAAATGAACATGGAGCTACTAGATCACATGTTCAAAAAATACATCATCAATTAAATTACACTAACTAGTTATTACATCAGGTTGCGTTAGAGATAAATAAACCTAAAGAGGTAGTAGAAATAAACAAGGTAGAAAAATTAGAAAAGTCCTTGACAAAACATTTAAATTCTCAGAAGAATTAAAACGTTTAAAAATTGGAAAAGAAACCAAAACAACCTTAGAAGAAATTAATAAAAAGATAGATCAATTAAAAATCAATAGAATAAACACAATCCAAGAAGTACCCTGAGAAGAAGTACTCTTAGAAGAAGTAGGAGAACACTTTACAGAAGACCAATTCACAGATAGAATATTAAAAATAAACAAAAAGGGAAATAACAAACAAAATTATGTGCCTAGACCAACAACTAGAAATTTTTACAATAGGCCAAACCTCCTAGATATACAATTTGAAGAATAGGAATTAGAACATCCATCAACCTTTGATGAACAGGAATTACTGAATGGAATACGTCGATTCAACGCCAAAAAATCTAGCAGGACGCACGCACTCACGCAGTGAAGCACTCAATGGAACCTCGTCGAGTTTTATCTTTCAAGGTCTAAATAACGTCGAGTTTATCCCCGTGTTTTTTTTAATAATAAATCTAAGGTTAAATTAATGTACAAGTTCTTAAAAATATTTTAATTTTTTTTTAAATTGTACAAGTTCTAAATTATTTAAACAATTTTAAATAGATTTTTGTACTTTAAAAATTTATAATTAAATTTCTTAATTTATAAATTATTTTTAGTCAAATCTGTAAAAAATTTCATTGAATCCTGCCAAATATAAATATTTAATTAAAAACGTTTTTATAATTCAAGGACTACATTAATAATTACACACAAGATTCATGGGTACTTTCACATCCCAATTCTTTATAGCGACCACCAGCACCTGCAAGAAATGATCCTATTGGTGCAATCCTATTGTATTTCACATTGTAAATGTCAAACAATCCTCCCGAATTGTACATGTCAAGCAATCCTCTTGGTGCAAATTGCGCATCACGACCAAACACCTGTTCAGACATACATTAGCATATTTTCACGTTAGAGACTTGGTAAAGATGGTTTTTCCACAAAATGTAGATTGCAGTGTTAGCATACTGACCCTTATTGGAGATACTGTATATATTTCACATTGGAGAGTTTCCAGGGACACTTCTAGTTTTCCTCTGCTCGACACCTTGGAAAGCAAGCCTGCAGTATGGTACAGTAGTTAGTTTTGGTAATTCTAGAGAAATGGATGTGTTTTAGGTTCTAAAGGGAAGTATAGAATAAAATGTGATGCACTGATGCAGTAGAATTTGAACCTGCATTGAAGGCATATACTGCGCAATCTCCATTCCAATATTCACCTGCAACCTCTTCAAGAAATTCAACGTCAAGGGTTCTCACTTTCCCTGAAATGGTTATGCGCAAAGGTGTGGCTTCAAATGATTTCAGTGGCCATTATAATCTTGTATCTTACCCTGTGTTTGGTAGAAAGAAAAAAAATAGATGAAAAATAGAATGGATGAAAATAGAGAAAGAGAAATAGGTGAGAAATTGAATAAAAATAGATATGTTTGGTTTAAGAGAAATAAGTGAAAAATAAAAAATGAATAAAAAAATCAAATAACAGGCCAAATAGTCAACTATTATGTGTTCATGATTTTGAATAGTCGACTATTGCACTTTGTGGAGATTTAAAACTGTCACAACATGTCAAAAAATGAAATTTTTGGTGGCTTTTAACCACTAGAAAAAAACTGCTGCAAATTGTTGAATTTCACCTCTCCTTTCAGCATTTTTGCTCATCTCAGCTTGGAAATACAAAACTGTGGAGTCCACCTTGTTTTTTGGTGCATTCCTCTCCTCTCCCTCCCACCAAACAACTACACATACTTATTTCTCACTCATTTCACTCCTACCAAACAAAGGGTTAAAAATTTAAGTTTAATCTTTCTCACCTTTTGCTTCTCTGGGAGACTGAAAATTTTCAGGGCACAAGATGGCCTTAGAGTCTCCAATATTGGCAACCAAAGTTTTATCATCCGCTACCAAAACAATGGTTGTTGTAGATCCTGAGTGAAGATTATTTCTCGAGGCTTCCTTCATAGTTCAATTAAAAGATGTCAATACACTTAGTCAAATCAAGTTCCTAATCAATTGATTATGATTTGGTTTCCCCAAGGGATTCAATCCAAAATAATCCAGCAGTTTTAGGTTTAGTCCAAAAAAGATTCATGCGAGAACTTTCAGATCAATGGTTATATACCCAGAAAATAATGGGATATGCAGATGCCACTAGCGCACAATCACTAATTTATTGACTACAACAAGGATAGTTAGGAATTTAACTTAATTTTACACCTTTCAGCCGTACAAGACTTGATTGTATGTCAAGACTCAATATGATATGGATGAAAGTAATCTCATTTGGAACGGAACTTGCTGCTCACTGATTCATGGCTTGGAAAATAGATAACTGCAGAATGTGGGGAGGTAAGATTACTCCTCAAGAAGATACAACCTCTTCTCCATCTCTCTGTTAGTTCTCTTCATTTTAGTTTCTTTCCTTCTCCCTCTTCCTGAGGAGAAATCAAGGTTATAGAACAAGTTAGCAGGTCATTTCAATTTGAGAAATGAATTAGCAAGCTAGCACTGTTAAAAGAAAGATATCTCATTTCAATTTTCATGAAAAAAATAAGTTTAGAAGAATAGCAGGTCATAGAGCATGAGCTATTAAAAAATAGTCATTTCACAGTTAAGAAACAAGGATACAGCAGCAGGATCTCTAATTCAAACACCAAGGAAAATAGCTCGAATTGGCTTATCCTTTCGCAAAGCCTCCACGCCAGACTTGAAATCTGAGCAAATGGTGTCAATATGCAAACCAAAGTTGTTCTAGCAAGAAAAGTTAGTTAGATGTTGTATCCTTCCGTGGAAAACCTACGTCAAAGATTAAAATGATAAAAGAATTCAGAAAGGGAGGAAAACATATATCATCAAAAAAATTTACACTTGATTAAAATCTAGCCCTGCTTCTAAACACAACGAAACCACTACCACATTTCGTGCCTGTTATCTGTTTGCCTTGTATCCTTGACAGTGGAATTAATTGAGGAGAGTACAAATTAAAAGAAAACATGCCTTGATCCCTGTAACTAGAATCTGTTGTTCTGTTGCTTGGTCAACAAAAGCAGACCCTCCCTATTAATGGGAAAAAAAATGTCGATTTCTACTCAAAATTCACACAAATCACCGTCAGAACAAATCTAGAGGGAACGATACAAATTCAGCTGTTATAGGCATGGTTCTAAATTGCGATTGCGGTTACGGTTGAGAGCATTGCGATTGTGAACATTGTGGCTGCTGCAATGTGAATTGCGGCCGTTATAGCGTGAAATTATTATATGTTTGTATTTCACCTTTTCTCTTACCCCTACTACCTTACCTTTCTCCCTACTGGCCTAGCTACTCCTACCACCTCACCATTTTTTCCTTACCTTGAATGCATCACGCAGCCTACCAACACCTGAACCAGCCACCATCAAATACCTCCCTTCCTTCCCCAATATTCCACATGATCACACCCGTTAAAATAAAAGATTTAAGTTTGTTTATTTTTTCGCCAAAAAATGAAACAGGATGGTGTTGTAGCTCTGTTGTGGTTCCATTGCGATTACGTTGCGGCAATTCCTGTGATTTTAGTTCACACCACAATTACAGACCGTTGCCATTGCAGGATAGCTCTGCAACCGCAATATTACAGTCACAACACGTGTTGCAGTCTGCAATTTAAGACTGTGGTTCTAGGCTTCCAGTTGAAGATGCCCAGAAAGCTCCTGGTCAGTTGCTTTTTCAAACTGTTAATCCAAATTCACATATAAGAACAAATTAATAAAACTTGACCAGTAGCCAGTAGGGATATGATAAGATTAAGATACACTATGCAGCAAGCATACAACATAAAAAAGTATTACCTTTAATCAATACATCCCTACCGTCATCAGTAGTCACATCACCTTATCCAAACAACAAGACCATTCACCAATAAGAAGTTGTAATAGAGTATTGGTTAGCAGAATAGGAGTCAACCTTGTGAATAAGACCTTTCCCAATTCCATCATCATTCTGTAAAAAGGATAAACCAACGTTAGAAGAATGGGTTTGGATGCTATAGTCAGCTTCTACATCAATCATCACACTCTTTCAATGCATATCTTCAGGATCATGCTGTGAACAAACATGACATGTCGATAAAAAAAAAATTAAAAAATCAGTGAGTAATGAAATATAATTTGTAAAAGTAGAATGAATTCTGTATTTCTTGTATGAATCTATATAGGTTATTGATTGATCCCTATTTAAAAAACTGTCCAGGTAAAAAAAAAAAAAAAGGAAAGAATCCCTAATAAATGACGCTGCTAATCAGCGTAAAAATATTTTCTAAAAGACAAATTAAATAAGAATTAAAAGATTCCTTCAACAGCAACTAGCACCAAATAGGAAATTATAGAGCACAATTGCATAAGATGCCAAGTGTTTTATCCAAGAGCGGTTTAGCACCAGCAAAAACCTATGACAAAAAACATTAGAAAAAACCTTCAAGTAAATATAATTTCCACCGAAAGTTTCACCATTCTTCCTACCTTTTAAATCTCTAAATTCGTATACTATTTCTGTTCAAAGCGTTTCTGCTCGATGTGGATTCGAGATGCGATTGTTGACATGGTAACCAAGGCTAGCCCAATGTTGAAAGAGGCCTAAAACAAATTTTGAAAAAAACTTTTTTTACTTTAAATAAGATAAATATATGTTGAGTTTTTTTTTCTAATATATATAATTTTTTTGTCAACATATATAGTTTTTTTGTTTTATAAAAACTAATGATAAATAATTTTTTGTTGATTAGCCTAAAACTCGACATTTAGTAACTTAATCTTTGGACCAGTCCTGAATTGAACCAAAATGTAATGTAATTAAATCACCACAGATGCATTGCAATTTGCAACAAGCACGACGAATCAGATTCAGAACCACATCGTTTCTTGCCATGAGAAAAACTGAAGAGAGACGAATTAGGGATTACCACTAAAGTCGTTGCCAAGCAACACCGTTTTCCACCATGAGAAGGGAACAAGAGCTCTGCATACTCCGTTGATCGTAGCGAAGGTGGCGGAAGGAGGTCATCGACGGCTAAGGAGGACGAAGGCAATGGCGGAGGAAAAGGGGGATAGGAAGAGTGCTTGTATTTCTCACAAGCGGAAATAATAAAACGATTTTTTTTATTTTTTTTTTGTCGAAGTGCCCTACTTATTTAATAAGAACTTCGTTTTTGATTTATTTTTTATTGATTATTAAATTGGCAGGAAAGTCCACCGGAATTACCTGCGGATATAGCTGCAAAAATTTTGAAAAATATTTATAAATCAATAGATAAATTTACAATAAAAAATATTTGTTAAAATTCCTACAATTTTAAAAATTCCTAAGAAATGTAAAAGTTTCGTGCGAAATTTCCTGCAGATTGAAATTTACAGGAAAAAACCATTTAATAGACAAATTTAATAGTACAAATGAATAAAGAAACTTCAGAATATTGTTAAAAAAAATAAGAAATACAAGGACTCTTAGATAAAGGATTAATTAGACTTAGCAATTATCCATGGTGCTGGGTAGCATTTTATGTGCAAAATGCCTCCAAAAATAGAGAAAGGTGAACCCAGAATGGTTATTAACTATAAGCCACTAAATAAAATACTAAAATGGATAAGATATCCTTTACCTAATAAGAAGGATTTAATAGGAAGATTGTACGATTCACTAATCTTTTCTAAATTTGATATGAAATCAGAATATTTTCAAATCAAAATAGAAGAAAAAATAAATATAAGACTGCTTTTACAATATTATTCGGGCATTATGAGTGGAATGTAATGCCAAAGGTTTGAAAAATGCCCCATCCGAATTCCAGAATATCATGAATTCTATCTTAAGTCCTTATACTAAATTTGCCTTAGTATACTTAGATGACATGTTAATATTTTCAAAATCCTTAGATCAACATTGGAAACATCTAAATATCTTTAAAAATATTATAAAGCAAAATGGTATAGTAATCTCGGCAAAAAAGATAAAACTAGTACAAACTAAAATAAGATTCTTAAAACATGAAATCTATCAAGGAACTATTACTCCTGCAAGTAGAAGTATTGAATTCACCAATAAATTCCCAAATGAAATAAAAGATAAAAATCAATTACAAAGATTTTTAGGACGTTTGAACTACGTCTTTGACTTCATTCCTAATATCAAAATTATCAGTAAACCTTTATTTAACAGACTTAGGAAAAATCCAAAACCATGGTCTCCTAAACTAACCCAAGTAGTCATGCGAGTAAAAGCTCTATTTAAGTCCCTTCCATGTCTAGGCATCCCTCATCCAGATGCTTTCATGATTATGGAAACTGATGCCTCTGAAGTTGGATTTGGAGGAATTCTTAAACAAATTCTCAGACTCTCCAAACGAACAGATTATTTGATTTCATTTTGGTGTATGGATGGAAACTCAACTAAATTATAGCACTATTAAAAAGAAATTTATCTACAGTATTATGCATCTCAAAATTTCAAGATGGTTTGGTAAAATTAAGAATTGATTGTAAAGCTACAAAATAAGTTTTAGAAAAGGATGTTAAAAACATTGTTTCTAAACAAAATTTTACTAGATGGCAAAGTCTTTTGTCTTGTTTTGAATTTGATATCGAATTTATAAAAGGAAAAAATAACTCAATTCCTAATTTTCTAACCCGTGAATTTTTGCAAGGAAATACATCTACCAAAGATGAGGCCCACTACCCCATCTAAAGGCCTAATCCTAGATGACTTTGCTCCATCATACTCTCAGATGGTAGTAAAGCTAGTCCAAATCAAGAATTCCAAAGCATTACCTACTTCATCAACAAATAAATTTACTCCCCTCACATTACTAAGTAATGCCTCTTCCTTAGTAGAAAATATAGAAAAAAAACCCCTAGATTTCTACCTAAAAGAATCTTGTAAAAGAATTATTTCCATTGAGCCTGAATTAAAAAACTTAGACCCCTATCAAATAATTGCGAAGTTTGCACCAAAAGGATGGGGTTGGATCCCTAAGGATCAAAGTCTGAAAAAGAATATGAAATTTTATCAATATATTTTAATAGACACTTAGTCTGCTGAAATAATTCCTAAAAAAAATCCCAAACAATCCCTCAATTTGCATATTGGAATCATCATCCCCTAATGGAAAAAAGGTTTTCTAGTTCTTTTGATACTCCCTCTTATAATTACTTTGATTGTCAAGAAGCTTGGTATAAAGTACTCATTGAACCCAATCCCAAACACTCTTGGTATCCCAGTTTTAGAAATCCCCTTCCCATTGAATTACCCACTTGGTTTCAAGATAGGTTTTAGTTTATAGGACTAGTTAAAGCCATTTTGCCCGAAAAAGTTTCAAAATATTATGAGAATTTTAAAATCTTAACACCCAATATTTTGCTCATTTAAAATTTCTAAACTTCTGTTCTACCATAGGAGTAAGCTAGTTACTCCAAAATATATATCGATTTCATCAACATTTGCAGGAACCCTTCCCTAAGGTGCTTTGTCTGAAGATTAAGGTGTTCTGGAGAAAAAAATACAATATAGAATTTTTGGGAGAAAATTTTCAAACTTGGAAGATGGGAAAATGTATGTTACCTCCAACTCCTGAAAGGAAGGCAGCAACTTCTAGCAAATTAGCATACGAATTTCAAAATTCTGCAAATTTCAAGGAAGAAATAAAGAAAAGTCTAAAGGCTGCTTTATCATAATTAGGATCTGACAATGAAAGAGATGATCTTGAAGATGACGCAGAAAGCAATCCTTATTTTCAAAATGAGGATGATTGCTACGGAATATAGCTAGCCTTAGGGTTAGACAACTTTGAATAAAGGTTGTTCCTAAAAAGCAAAAACAAATGGAATCAAAAGCACCACCCTTGAAATACCAATAGTGAATTTCATAATTATTGAAATCAAAAAGTACAACTTATGAAATACAAATAGTGAATTTCATAATTGTTGAAATTAAAACTTGTTGAAGTCCGAATGGATTCCATAGTCTTTGAAGTAAGGAATTTCATTTATAAATAGAAGGAAGGACATTTGAAGAAGGCATTGCAGAAACCCCTCAACTTTTTCTACAAACTTTCTTCAAATCTTTCTTATATTCTAAAATCTCTTTTCCTTTTTTTGCTTTCCATTTTCAAGTTGGAAGTTGGAAGAATTTCTGCTAATATTGCATCATTTGTAAGTTCTATTTAATTGTAATTTCCATTAAATTATATTTCAATGTTTTAATTATATTTCGTAATTTTTGATACTGCATTGCTATTCCTATAAAATTATTAGTATACCATCTAATATATATATATATATAGGGCGTATCAAGTGAAAAATATTCTTATTGTGAAAAATGAGAACTATAAATCTGGTTCATACAACCATATATGAATGGTTAAGATTAAATAATAATTAGTGGTCACATGATTACTTAAAAATAGCATAGGCACTTTTCTTTTATTCTTGACCTTTCAAATTAATAATTTTGAAAGAATATTTTATTATTATTAGCATCGGCCAAACAAACACTAGTTTTTAATTTGAGCACGAAAACAAAAAACGGCTAGCATTGGTCATAACATCGGCTAAGCCTACACTAAATAATAACTTTTGAAAAAAGTATTTTATTATTATTATTATTAGTGTCTACTAAGTCAACACTAGCTTTTAATTTGAGCACAAAATATGAAAAAGTTAGCATTGATTATATCGTGAGCTAGGCCTATGCTAAATAAGAATTTTCAAAAAAAATATTTTTTTTAATTATTAGCATCAGTCAAGTCAACTCCAATTATTAATTTGAACGTGGAAATGAAAAAGTTATCATCAACAACGCCTATGCTAAATAATAATTTTTGGAAAAAAAAAATTGCCAACACTTATTTTTAATTTAAGGCAAATGTGACCCCCCTAACACACACATATACCCATACATCTTCTTCTAATTTTTCATCCTCAGCTGATCCTCTTCCTCTCCCCTAAACTCTCATCTCCTTCAATTTTTTTTCTCTGCCCTATTACTCTTTTCATTCTCTATTTTTATAATGCTTTCCTCCAATGTTTTTAAAACTAAATCAGTCAGTGAATCGGTCAAGGCACTAGTTCAAGATTCAATAGTTGAACTGGAATTAATAAAATAATAATAATAATAATTAAATAATACATAAAATAATATTAAAAAAAACATATATCATAACTTTATAATACTAAAAACTAAAAATAAAACATAATTTTATAGGTTCTTAACATTTACAAAACCTACAAAAGTTCAAATTAAATATGTCATAATACTTAAGTCTAAGTTTTAATAATACACATATCAACATTTATTAATAAAAACAAGTTTATATTTAGAATAAAAAAGACAAATACTGTAGGTTGATTTTTATTTTTCTAAGGAAAAACACCAAAATAATGTTTTATTAAACATTTTTTATTAACCCAGCTACGAACCAGTTTTTGATTGATTTTACCCTTTTTTGACCGGTTCACAAGTTCGTAGACTAGTTCTTTAACTGATTGGTTTTCTGGTTTAGTTGGACTAGACACAAGACCAATTCATCGGTTTTTCAGTTGAACTGGTCGGTCTAGTTTGATTTTTTAAAACATAGCTTTCCTTTCCAATTTCTATTGGTTGCAAGTTTTGGTGGTTGGTTGGTGGTGTTGAGAGGGGATGGAGCGTCACGTTGTTCTTCGACGACCTTCACGTCATGTTATTTGTTTTGCCAAGTTCTCTTATTGTCTCATAACGAGTTCTCTGCTAAATTTTTGGTGATTGTCATTTCACTTTTTGACGACCATCACTTAACAATCTCCTTCTACCGCTATGCATTCTTAGCGCAAACTTCCCCAACATGCAAAAATTCAACATCTCCAACAATCACCTTTTTGACAAGATAAAAAGAAGCAACCATTGGAGCAACAACAAAGGCGTCGTGATAGTGGCAGAGCCAAACTACTCACAATGGCAGTTTTTTTCCCTTTCTTCTTAGCATCGCCCTCTTTTGGACATTAATGTTAGTGTCGACCTTTTTATTTTGTCATAGCGTCCACTTTAGTGTTGTCCAAACCAATGTTATGCGCATTGTCCAAAACCAAAACTATGTAGTGTCAGCCATAAGAAGTCAATGCTAGTTATGAGCTTTGACAAAATTAGTGTTAACAACGATGCTGACACAAATTGGCGCTAAAGTCATATGTGGTGTTGGTTTTGGTTCGTTAACATCAACTTTTAGCCAACTTTAACTGACATTTTTTGTGTGTGTGTGTGAGAGAGTATATGTGTATATATATATATGTGTGTGTGTGTATATATATATATATATGTGTGTGTGTATATATATATATATGTGTGTGTATATATATATATGTGTGTGTATATATATATGTATATATATATATATGTATGTATGTATGTATGTATGTATGTATGCATGCATGTATATACACATACATACATACATATATGTATGTGTGTGTGTGTGTATACATGCATGCATACATATATATGTATATATGTGTGTGTGTGTGTGTGTGTGTGTGTGTGTGTGTGTATGTGTATATTAGTTACCCATATGTATCATCCTCTAAGGTAATCATATTCGAAGCACTGTCAGGTACTAAATGTAGGCACTTCTCCTAGTGCCTTGGTTCACCAAGTCATGGGAGACTAACCCTTTATGCTAGACCCTCCATAAACACCCTTAGTGTTGTGGCATCCATAGGTCAACTAGCAATGAAGTTATACTCTGAGGAATGAAAGATAATCACAATCCAAGATGACCAAGTCACAACATGCAGTTGCTACCAAGAATCACTAAAAAAAACCAAATAAATCCTTGACCCCACCCTCAATGCTAGACCATGAAGCCGTAATAAGAAATAAACAATAGTAGGAGAAGATATCCTCATGGCCAACCTCGATGTGAGGGAATAGACCTCTCACCTAAGGCCACAACCTAAAAAAGAATGTTGTAGCACCTTGATTTCCTATGATCTATGATTAACTTGATTGATCATAATTATAAGAGAAAATCGTATTCTAAATCATTAAATATAATTAATTGTATTTATGTATTTTTTGTAAGAGTTTTAATAATTAATTCAATTGAAACTTGAATTGCGTTGTGGAGCAAATAGTATGGAATTGCACTATAATTGTGAACAAACAATCATATATTTCATTAAAATAATTACTATTAGTCATTGTTAATCAAAAGCTTCTATGAAATTTTGAATTAATTATGACACCGTTGATTAAAATATTATTATTTTAATCTAGTATTGAATGTGTGCTTTACGAAATGTTGTTTTGGAGCTAAAAAAATATCTTAAACCAACCCCCACCAAAATTTAATAATAAATTAGTCCTCCAATCTAATTAATATGTTAAATAGACTATTAGATACATTAACATTAATTTATTAAAGAACTTACACCAAAATGGAGGTTCTACTTTTTGTCTTTCTCATATACTTTTACATAACCATTAATTTAGCAAGAATTTTAATCATAGCTTGTAAGGGTGTTCATAGGTCAGTTTGGGTTGGGTTGGATTAAATTTGTGTAATTTTTTTTATCAAACCCAAACTAAACCAATCTGGTCAATAATGGGTTGGTTGGGTTGGGTTCATGAGTACCCATTCTTATTTAGTGACATATTAAATGCACTTTTATAAAAAGGAAGAATTATAAAAACTAAATTATATTTTTTTAAAAACAAAAAATCATAATAAACGTTGCATTGTTCACTACACGTGAATGATGGGCTCTATTATGTAAGCCAAGGTCCAATAGCCACATTCTCTGTTTTCATTGGATTGACTTGGTGGTCGATATACATATATCTATGTTTGTATGTTACAATAAAAAGGAGTCAATTCAATATTGAAACATTCATCATTCATGATTTTTAAACTAAAAATATATATAAATAATAAATTTAAAAATTATTCATGTTAATGGGTTAAGTTCACGAGTTTAAAAATCAAAACCCATTACCTAACCCGTACATGAATAGGTTTGAACGGGTTGGGTTGGGTGCTACCAAAATATCCAAAAAATCCAACCGAAGTGTTTGGGTTGGTTTGGGTCGGTTTGGTTTCACGGGTGCTCGCACCCGTGAACACCCCTAATGGTCTGTCATTGGTACTTGGGGCTGCCAAAAATTTAAGAGGGAATATAGAAAAGAGGATTTTATTTAATATCAAAATCAAATTTGTGAGAAATTTGGCATCCATGATAACTTAAGGGTTAAGTTGCCTCCTTCTCCCATTTTATCACATTGTTCATTCTCATCTCACTCATTTTCCCGATTAAGCCCCAGCCCTATCCTCTCACTCACTTTCATTTTTTTTACTCTCAATTGAGAGCTCAAGTCCTTCAAGGCTCCTAATCTCTCATCACCTACACTCAAAGTTCTATCATTTTCCATCCTTGTTCAAGTTCTTGGTAAGCTCTTCCCTACTTCTCTTTTCCTCTCTTTATGCGCCTCTTCCTCTCCTCTTTGTCATAATTTCTTCTTCATTTTTATTTCATAAAAACCATGGTGGTGATGGTGGGTGGATTCTTGGTTCAAGAAGGAACTTTTAAAGTTCGAAGCTTTTCCTTTTCACAAAGTTTTCAATCTTTTCTTTGGGGTCTACAAGGGTAAAGGATGCTTACCCATTTTCTCGCTTTTTAACTGATTAATCTACTTTTAAATGTGTTGTATAGCTGCTTAGGTGATTAAGAATGTTACCTTAGTGACTTTTATGCTTGAAATGTCATGGATATGCTTATATGTTCATGACCATAAGAAAAGCTCCCATCTTGATCTATGTTTTCCTAGTTATTTTATGAGAAAATGTATACTTCTATACTGGATGTTTAAATACTACTTTTAGTGTTTAAAAATGGATTCCTTGTGGTTTTTTGTGCCTAAGATGCTATAAGCATGCTTTTATATTTATGTCAATGTGTAAATCATCATCTTAGCATGTTTTGGTCCCCTATTTTGCATCTTGATTCTAGACCCTCTATGCGTGGACAAGGGGCTGCTGTAATAGTTCTGTACATTGACCAAAGTGGAGACCTAGGGGCATTTTCAAAGTTCCATGGACCAGTATGAAGATTTAAAAACCATAAACCTTAATAAAAATAAAGTTTAAGCTAAAATAGTGCCTAAACATTAATTGGATACTTAATCATAGTTGATTAAACTTGTTTATAAGTCTTAAAAGTGATTAATAAAAGATTTCAAGACTTAGAGAAAATATTGCATAGAAAAGAAGTCAATCTAGCACATATAGTTTTGAGAAAATATTTCTAAATTAATTAAGAAAAGGTTAATTCTATAATTTCAATTGTATAAAATCATTTTAATGATAACTAAAAATTATTTTTGTGATAAAACAAATTAAAACTCAGTTTCAGTATTTTTAAGAATTTTAAATTGAAACTAGTTAACTATAAGTTTTCTAGTGAAAAATATTAAGAAAAGGGCAAATCTATAATTTCACCTTTATAAAATTAATATTATGATATAAATAAATTATTTTCATGGAAAATAAATTTTCTAGATGTTATTTGGCGTTTTTAAGAATTTTGGGATTAAAATAAGTTTATATAAACTTTTGGTGAAACAGATTAAAATAAGTATTATATAAACTTATGGATTAAAATAATTAATTTCAATAACAAATAATTTATTTTTTTTACATATTTGAAGAATTTCTTAATTTCAGGTTATTTTGAGTAATTTATTACTATTACAGTATTTAAATGAAGATTAAGGGTAAAATGGTCTTTTCATATAAAACTTATTCAAGAAATTCTAAGGAAAATTTTGGTGACCATTAACATCCTGTTATACCTCTCATAAAAATATCAAGTCAAAATAATATAAGGAGAATTAATTATGAATTTGTAAAGTTTAATAGAACTTTATAAAATAAGAGTATTTTGGAAATTTCAAATTTTAATCTAATTTAAATTTGAAAACAGTAACACAAATATTATATTATGGACTCAGATAATTTTATTAAAATTATTTAATACTATAAGTGAAATTTAATTTATTTCTTCATAAAATTTAATAACACGCGTTATATGCGCAAACAAAAACTTAAAGCTAAAAATAATCAAATAAAATTCTAAGACTTTCCTAATATATCTATACCTTATTTATAAGGTGTTAGGAGTACTTAGTACCTGGTGAAGAGCTACATATAGTATGGCATATTTGTTGGGACCCAAGGAGGCTGATGTTGGGTTGTGGCTTTTGGTGTTGTCGATTCTCTACGAAAAGTTTAAGTGTTGAGATAAATTGATGGTGTATTGATAATAACTATATTGGCGATCATGCACACATGGAATGGGTCTGCATTCATGTTGTGAGTGTACACTTAGTGGGAACTAGTGTGAGACGGTTAGTATAGGTTGCTTATGGTAGGACCTTAAGGATATATAACATTTGATTCCACAAGGTTCAAGGTCCTTTCAAAACCTTTTATGTGGTAGCAACTACCACGTATGTGTGTCCTGACAATGTCACTAGTTGCTCTATAATTATTATTAATGTTCACTAAATGGATTTGACACGTGTCACCTTTGACCTATAGGTTGGTGATTTTATTATACTATATTAGGAGACATGACTGACCAATTGCTTAATGTTTAGAAATCTCCATGGAGTCAAGTTTACTACATGCATGATTGTAGCATATTGCATCATTTTTGTGTGTTTGTTTTATTTGGATTACTTTATGATGCAATATTCTTAGTTGAATGTTTTTATGATGATATATTTTTTTCTATCGTTGTGATTATGCTGTCTGATTGGAGTACATTCTTCATGCATTATACTTTCATACTTTATTTACATAAGCTTACCCTTTTATTTGTTTGTTTTTGTATGTGTGATTATCGTGGCGTTTTTGAATTATAGGTAGATGGCTAGAGCTCAACAACGGTGTGGACTATTTTGAGGCATTATAGTAGTAAATATCTAGGGTAGTAGTTATGGCTAGCTTAAAGGACGTATTTTGTTTGTAGTAGGTGTAATCCCCCTCCCTTGTTTTGGTTGTATCTTTACTTTGATGAATATTCTTCTGGTGTGTACTTGTTATTTCAAATACATAGCATCTTGACCCTAGAGGTTTCCACTTCAGTTATATAGTGTCGAGATGAACAATATTTATTTTATTTATATTTAGTATGCATGATATTATTATATCAACATTTATTTATTCTTTAAAATAATTAATTTTATAATTATTGATCTACGGTGTTATCAATTTTGAATCATAACAAATTTACCCTTATTTTCATAAATTAAATTAATGAACATTTTGCTTAAAATTGAATCTTTTGCGCTTTACATCAATTATACTCATATAGCATCAACGGGACATTATAGAATACAATTAGTTCTAGTAAGAGATAAGCTAACATATATGGTCTAAATAGCAATTGACCTATCCCTAATTGGTCAAGCAACAACTAACTGATTTCCTCCAAGCAAAATTAAATCTTTTTGCTTGGACAATAATTGACTTGTTGGGGATCATCCCACAATTCATATGCCTCAAACTAGACATGGATATAAGAATCAAACCAGTGTCCTAGAGGCGACACAAAATGGAACCAAAACACCAAGTTACAAGCAGGAACTCACCCAAGAGTTGCTCTATGCCAAATTCATCAAGGAAATCAAATACATGAACTGGCTATCTAATGTGATCTCATTAAGAAGCCAATGAAAAGTGGCACATGTTCGTATGTTACATTGAATTAAATAAGGCATGCCTTAAAGATGCTTACCCTTCCTAAACATCGACATATTGGTGAACAAATCCCCATCTTCCACCCATTGTTATTAATGGATACATACTTAAGATACAACCAAATCGAGTTGCACGCTAACAACGAGCAAAATACCATCTTCATGATCGATAAGCCAAATTTCTGTAAAGTATTGGAAAACACAAGAAGGGGGTTGGATTGTGTTTCAAAACTTGTTTGCAAATCCTTATGAAAGATTGTATCATCTTTCAAAACAGACAATTTAATAAAATTTTAAGAGCAAGCTTTGTTGAAACACTTTTATCAAAAACACTTAGATCAAAACAAAGGTTTGAAACATAAGGTTAGTTAAGCACAGATAAAAGATTAAACGAACAACAAAGCACAAAAAAAATTTATATTGGTTAATCTCACCCCGAGACAACATCCAATTCTTAGCACACCACCAAGTTCCAATAACTTATTCAAAATTACAAGTATTTTTTCACACAAGCCTCTTCAGGCTTAATCAAAGTAGTCTTTTACTTACCTTTTCAAGTAAACACCCAAGTATTCTTTTTAACAAAGAATCTTCAAGCTTCAACCAAAATTACTAAAAATTTGGTAAAAAGGTAAAGCTAACTGATTTTTAAGGTCTTATCAGACGGATGTACAAAGTTAAGTTCAAGTATCTTTTCTCTTAGAGAATTACAAATGTACAAGATTTTTCTTTGAAGGCTAAGGCTTATGGAATGTAGGGCAAGAATAAGTTCGTGTAGCAAGTGTTCTATTCTCTGTCTTGTACAACTGATCTTTGGTATTTATAGAGGTCTTAAAAGATAACAATTGAAGCTTTAAGACCGAGAATCCTTCATCTATTCTCCTTTGTGTAGAACGTGTATGTTGGACATTAAATGCAACATTAAATGCTTTTCACCAACTTGTCACTTTGATATGATAAAACAGTCTGCTTATCTTCCTTTTCTCATACCATATCTTGTGGCAATGAGCATGTTTGCTTTTTGCTCAGACAAGTACACCGTTGTTCTCCTTTTTGGTAGGCAACATGTCTTTTGACAAGGTATGTACATTGACATGCCTTTAAACATTTTTTGAAGATGTTGGCATGTAAGTCTCTGAAAAGAATACAAACTAATAGACAACGAAACATAGTAAGACATAAAGAACTTATTCATTCGTCTGTTTGATAAGATGTGGTCTTCATCCGTTTTGTCTAACGTGCTTTATTCACTTTGAAAAACTTGTTAGTATGTTTGATATAATCAAAACAATTGAGGGTTCTTATTTGTCCTTTGTCCTAACACTTCTGTTATAGAGTCATGCCTTCCGAGCTAAAGAATGTAGGAGCAATATATTAGCAAATGATGAGTTCAAATAGGTAAACTGATGGAAGTCTACATAGAAGACATGATAGTAAAAAAAAACAAGATGAAGAACACATCTTCGACCTAAAAAAAGTACTCAAGAAAATTAGAAAGCACAACATGAGACTCAACCCTAGATTTGACATTTAAGCAAGCAAGTTCCTAGTTTTTTTTTAATCATCGAAGAAGGCATTAAATTCAACCTAGAAAGTGTCGAGCCATCATTGATATGGAAAGCCCACAGTATAAACAAGATAAAACAGTTGACAAGAAGAATGGCAACCTTCACAAGATTCATTTCTAAGTCGACCCATCGAGCCTACCCTTTTTCGAGCTCCTTAAGCAAAGAACAACCTTTCACTAGGGCGAAGAATGCAAACAAGCATTCTGAAGACTAAAGGAAGCCCTTGTGACACCATCCATACTCACCAAGCCAAAGCTAGGTGAAACCCTGTGCCTCTACCTTTCCATCACAAATGAAGCCTTAGTAATAGCTTTAGTTAAGGAGTCAATCAAGGAACAATAACCCATATACTTCAGAAGCATAGCTCTTTAAAGAGCTAAGCTACATTACTAGTGCGTAGAGAAAATATCCCTCACTTTTGTCACAATAGCCTCTAAATTGAGGCAATACTTTTAGAGCCAATAGTTTGTGGTAAGAAATCCAACCAATTAGGCAAACTCAATACAAACCTAACCTTGTAGGAAGAATGATATCTTGGTCCACCGAGCTATCAAAATTTGGACTCCTTTATGAACATCTACATGCCATTAAGGCCTAAGCCTATGCACATTTTGTCACAGAAATGATACTGGGCCCTAACACATCTACCCTAGGATAGGCAGTTCATGTTGATGACTCTTAAAACACAAAAGGTAGTGGAGCAAGATGAAATGACTCAGAATATGACAAGAAAGGGGGTTGAATTATGGTTTAAAAATTCCTTTTCAATTCAAACCATTTTGAGTGTATTTTGATGCTTAGAATGCAATTAGATGAAAACAATAGTACCTTTCTAAACATTTTTACTTTTTATTAAGGCTCTAAGAATCTTAGTTTTGAGAAGATTAAGAAAATATTAGTTACAAGTTTGAAACTATTCTTTGTTGGAAAACTTTTAAGGTGTAAAATCTTATCCTTCAAATAGAAAATTTTCTTTTGGTAGCTTTCTGAGTAATGACTAGAATTTCCAAAATTTGTTTCTTTATTAAATTACTTTTTAGGGAAAGAAAACAACACAATAAAGAACACAAGTAACTTATCCTAGTTCACCCTTAATCTTAGGCTATATCCAATCCTTACACAAGTAGGACTTTCATTCATAGAAAATATTATAGCACCTTACAAACAATCTCAGTATTATAAACCTCTACAGGTCTTTTTAACCACAAAATTGTACTAGCTCTTGAAAGGCAGTGTGAAATCAGACAAAACACTATCACCAAACATTATACACAAATAAACAAACACCAAAATCATAACACCTCAGCCACAACACCAAACACTAATCATGGAGGTTAAACAACACTACAACAACAACTTTTTATGTGATTAATAGCACAAGGCACAGTCCCTCACTAACTCCCAACAGAAAGGATTTTTTACAGCAAGGACACCTTTATCTCAGTTCTACTTTTCTCTCGTAAGCATAAAATTTATTGTATAAAAGTGGGTCTTTCTCACTCAAAGAATTTGTGTATATGAGAAGCCTTTTTCACTCATAATACCTTAATAGAGGTTTTTTGGTAGCACTGTTTTCACTTTGTTTTTTGCACACAGCTTCACATTAAAAGAGAGAACTTTTCTTTTTAAATAAGCAAAAATATAGCTGTTGGAGAGGGGGTCCCACAATACTGTAGGTTTTAGAATACTTGGGTAGAGCAACAAAACTTCTTTTTAACACAGCCAACTAAAAAAAGATGCTCCTTTTTAATGTAGTATTTTGAACACCTTTCTGATGGACTATGTTGGTGCACTTTTCTGAACATCCTTCTGATGATGCATCATTCTAATATTTTATCTAGAGAATGCTTTCTTCTAGATTCTTTCAAGAGCTAGTAGTTATAGCTTGATATACATTTTCAATAATCTTGGTGTATCAAAAATGTCATATAATTCTCAATCTTTTAAAAGATGCAGCAACTTTTATGAAACACTTAACAGATTTGTTAGATTACTACAAACCTCACAAACTTATAATTTGTCTTCTAAAGGCTTGTTGTTATTAAAACAAGGGTTTGGATTGAACACTAGAATCATTTTAGAAAATAGTAAAGGAGTCGCAATTGAACAATCACTAACTTTTACCTTCTTGACATCCAACAACTAGTAAGAATACGAAGTCTATGTTGCGGGACACTATATAGCCCTTGACTTTAGAGCTAAAAAGGCTTGCCTCTACAACAATTCTCAACTTATAACCTCTCAAATCCAGGGGATATACCAAGTTAGAGAACCCACCCTTACAAAAGTACCTCAGTCATGAAAGGACCTCATGGAAAACTTCTAAAAAATAAACGTCTACCATATACCCAGGGATCAAAATACTAGAGTCAACATCTTATCAAAATTGGGAAGCACAAGAACTTTAGGAAACAACATATCAATAATCCAGGAAACCACTTCGTGGATGGACCCTATTAAAAAAACACTTCTTAATTGGAGAAATTCCCTTGGCCAAAAGTAGTAAGAAAGATTCAAATTGAAGTAGCCTCGTATACCCTCGTTGACTATAACTTGTCTCAACATGGACACTTCACACCCTTCCCCAAATGCCTTACCCTTAAATGGCTAAGTATACCCTCATTAAGATACATGAAGGAATATGCATGCATCAATTAGGTGATAAAGTGCTAGCTAGAAAAAGCCTAAAAGTTAAGTTATGACTAGCCAAGGATGAAATGCAATGACGTGGACTACTCCAAACAATGTGACAAATGCTAGAAACATACTGATGTCCAAATCACACCACCCATTAAGCTACATATGATGTTGTCCATGTGGCCTTTTGCTTGGTGGGCAATTGACATATTAGGGTTGTTTTCCTCTACCCTAGGATAAGTGAAATACCTAGTTGTAGTAATAAATTACTTCACAAAGTTGGTAGAAGCAAAAGCCTTGGCCAAGAAAATGGCCAAGAAGCTCACAAGATTTGTCTATGCCATATCATCTTCACTTTGACACCTCGAAAATGATCTTTATTAACAATGGCGCATAATTTACTAACAAGAAATTTCCATAAATAATGACCATACTAGGAATCAAACGATACTTCACCTCGGTCGAACATGAGTAAATGTTGAGTCCAAAGCCTTTAAGTTTTTAATTACAATAAACCTTTTGAAGACAAACTATAAGTCTTCTAAGTTAAAGTCTATTGATGAGTTATTTAACTATATTCAAAAAGACAGGTTTAGTTAAGAAGCAACAATGTAGGAAAATATAAACAAAGTACCACACAGGTAGTTTAACATCAAGTACTACAAAGTTGCCAACACATTTAGAATGGAACTTAAGCAATAAGAGTAGAAATTTTTTGGAGGTCATAACTTGGGCTCTAAAAATGTGTTTAAGGTGATCTTAGTGTATACAAAAAGCTTAAAGAAAGATCTACATTTCTCATGAAGAAGTTGTGAGCTAATATGACTTGGATCAAGGATGAATTAGAACTTAAATTTGGAAACACTATTTTGTCCTAACATATTGACATAGGTGTAATATTTTGAGCATATCTTGAATTGTAGTGATCTAAATGACATAGGACTAGTGCCTAAATTTCAAGGTCAGATTTATCTACAACTTTCATAAAGAAACTGAAGGTGAATTTTGTCATCTGAAGGGTCACATAAATCATAGGCAAGTAGCAGATGTGACATACTCCATCAAGCTACGTATCAATGATGGAATACAAATCTATCAAGGCATATCAACAAGGTATTCTTACAAGAAGAACCTATGTTTGCTTTCCATTTATATCAAAAAGTCTTCTTAGAACAGATCACCAGATGGCTGCTATAGAGGGTCCATCAAAATGCTACTGAGAAGTATCAGTTGGAAAGTTACTTAAAATGTTTGTTCAATGCTTGCTCAAAAAGTTGCTCAGAAGACTTGATCAGAAGAGCCTCTAGTATAATTATAAAATCAAAAGTGAATTGATAACTTCTCCATAAAGCATGAAAAGGTGTTGTAACTTTATCATGAAATTGGAAAAGCTCTCAAACTATCATCTAACAACTATATTGACTTAAAAATTCTATATAATGACAAAAAAAACTACAAAACATGATTAAGTGATCCATAATGTGTGAAATATGATTACAGAAGCCTTCTAAACTGTAGAAAGTTATGCAAGGAATGCCTTTAGCTAAGAGCATCAAAGTTATTCACTCAATGAGTGTTGTTAAGCTGTAATACCACCATAAAATTACCTCTTATGTTGTAAATTGTATTTATTCCAAACCCAATAGGTTAGGTTAGGTTTAGTTGAGAAAGAAGTGTGTGTGAAGCTTATGGAGGCTTAGAAGCTTGAATAGATGCTAAAGAAGCAGCGTGTGCCTATGACGACTAAGGTTCAACCTTTGAAACCTAGTCTTCATGATGACCATGGTTTAACTCTTAAACCATCTGATCCCCAAAACATGAACCTTTCATGTTATGTGCAATCAGTACAACTATACAATATACGAAAAAGATATAATAAAGCATATTGAATATCACATATTCAAAAACAAAAATAAAATGAATACTATAATTAGAAGAATATCAAATGGTAGAATATCACATATTCATGCTATCATTTAACGAATGCTAAAAATTATAGAATATCATATATTCATGTTATCAATTTACAAATGCTAAATAAGCAAAATATCACATCACATATTCATATTAACGAATATAAAGCAACAAAACATTGCATATTCATAGTGATGAATGTAAAGCAACAAAATATCACATATTCATATTGATAATTAACAAATGCTAAAATAGGCAGAATATCACATATTCAAATTTAGCAATTACAACCCAAACGTGCCTTTCACTAACCAAGCCCTGATACCAATAATGGGTACGAGACATAGGACAATGTAGTGAAACTAATAAATTTATCCTCTTATTGTTCAAGTTATGGCACTAATCAAAGTAATAAAGAAAAGCATTAAATAGATTACCTTTTCTCATTGAATGATGTAAAGGAGCAATGTCTTTAGAGGTGTACACATAGACAAGCACACATTTCCACGCCCACACTATGGTTTCTCTTTTTTTTGTTGTGTTAGTTGCAATCAAAGGAGTATGACTACTAACCTCATTCCTGTTATTGTGTAGTGTTCAACCACGTCTCATATAGCGCATATAAATAGAAGGAAATTAGGGTTAGAGAAATGTCACCCATAATGGGCTCAATTCTAATGAAATGGCCTATTAAAAGCAATTTTGGTCCAACCAAATATTATCATTCCTAGTGGCTGTCTTAGTTGTGCGACCTTATAGATTCTCTTAATAATGGGCTTCAATATTAAATATCTAGTGATATTCCAACATATATCTTGCAACAAATGGCTATACCGAATGTAATAAATGCAACAAACCACCAATTGTGCCTTGTAAGGAATGCCAAAAGCCTGCACTTTGAAACAAGGGGCCTAAGCATAAATAGCCAATAAACTAACCTAAAGGCCTATAATCACCAACTTGAAGGCCACATACCCATTACCACAACATGGTAGCCGAAACCCACTACTCGATAGCATGAACAACAAGGATATGTAATGCCCATGCTTATATCAAACACAAGGTAGAAACCTATCACGCACCCAAGATTTGAATAGACGCTTAAAATAAGCAAGCTAATCAATAAGAAATTGTCGATTTCAATTAGTAATCCAAACAAGAATCCTCAAAAACGTCATATGTGTATCATCAAGTCGGTGCCTCACGTACCATAAGCCACCGACTTGGGGGCAATGATAGAAAAAGCGACCACATCTTTAGTTTGACGCTACTAATACCTATTGAGTCCAACATGTGCGAAGTGCTAACTTCAACACTCAAGAACTTGAAGCATGCAAATGGAACAACAAAGAGTTAAAAAAGTGAAACATCAAATACTTTTCATTTAAAATGTCCAATATGTGTTTAACAGATTGACATCCTCGAGCCAATAAAAGAAGGAAAAAGAGAAGACCCGACTTCTTTGTTAGCTATTAGATACAATCATCCTAAACGTTGAACAATCAAGTTAATAGTTCATGGCAACATAATCTCCTATCATTGGAGACAACTATTTGGACATGGCCTAGCCTAAATCAAACTTGGCCTAATAAGCCAAACCACCTAGAATAAAATCGACCAAACTAAGGATAAAGAACTCTTCTAAAATCTCGAAAGAGCTTCAACCTTCTAATTTCCTTAATCTTCTCACTAAAGATAATTCCCCTTGTTGATAATAAGTAGCCCTCATCTTTTCCTTTCTAATATCATCAAGAAAGCCTTATGAAGGACATCCAATAGTAGAAAAAAGGCACAACTTCCATCCTTTTCCCATTTATTAACTCTTGTTCTCCCTGACTTGAGTATCAAAGTCCTTACAAGTGACATCTCCAATGTCATACAACTCAAAAACTCATCCCAAAGACCTACATACAAGAGATGAGGAAGACATGTGATCACAACTCTGGGTTGATAAAGAACAAGTATTTAAAAATACTAAATGATAAAGATTTAATTTTGATGAATTTTATAATCCAATCATATAATCAAATCACTAAGAAATTTGATCACATATTCCAAATTATATGAAGGTCTTTTTCTTTAAGTTTATTTTAATGTACTAACACATCATGGAATAATAATATAAATTATTTAGAATTTTCTCACTTTTATAAAAAAAAAAAATAAACATGTTTTTTTAATATTATACCTATGCAATTAAGGTTTAAGGATAAGATCCTATCATTGTATGACAAGACTTTCAAATTATTACATGCTCTAACAAAGGGAAAAGGGAGAGGGAAGCGAGATAATGATCCTTTAACAAGTGAATTGAGCTCATGGGACTAAAGGAAATATATATTGTCTTGATAGAATTTAATTTGAATAAAGACACAAACGAAAAAATTCAACAATTCAATTTTCTTCAAATAGGGTGTAACTGAAAAAGGTTAGTTTGTTTTGGAAAAAGGATAGTTTGAACTCAAATGATCAAGGAAGGAGAGCAAGTAGTTATTACTATAAGAAGGGTGGGTAGCATATAAGGTACATCACCTGAAAATGTGATACATTGTGAATTAAAAACTATTAGATGTAACATTTTTTGTACAAGTGGTTTAGATAATGACTTGATACTTGTTATTTAGGTTAAAAATATCTTATTTTTAAAATTATAAATTGGTCCCTTTCCATCATGCACCTTCAAGGTTATACACAATGCTCTTTTGTTGCCAACCATACATAACCACCAACTCACATTATCTTACCGAATAGTGCCATCAACCATGACTACCATATTTGACACATCACACCAATAGGGATTGCGTTAGTGTAAAAAGGAATTAATTCCTGACAATGTGGTGAATTAAGTTTTGAATTCATAATGGATAAAGGGTCTACATTAACACATTTAATGTCCAAGAGAATTGCCTCCACAGAAATATATATGTAGAAAAAATAAAATAAAATTGATATGTCACCACTTGCTCATAGTTGACCACCCAAGTCTCTCTACCACAAAACAATAGCCCTTGTTCCATTGAACCATGCCACCCTAGAATCAGATCATAGAAATCTAGTTAACAAGCCAAAGTCAGTGAAAATAACAACAAGAACAATATAGCCTTATCCCACTAGGGGAGGTTGGCTATATGAATCATACTACGGCATTTTGCCTGGTCAAAAACCAATAGTATCTAGAATATTATTTATCATGAGATATTCCTTACGACTTCTTTTAAAATCCCTTTTAGTCTCTTTTCCTTTATTTCAATCCCCCCTCTTCCTTCAAAATTAGTGAAAATAACATGAAATTAATTAAAAACAAATGGGGATTAAAATATAATAACTAAAGGTATTTATAAATTAATAAACTTGAAATAGCAAACTCGGTTGGTGAATATTGATGCACAAGTGAACTGTGTTCTCAAATTGTCCACCCTTAGAGGCGACAAAATTAGCCTAGCTTGACGGGCCAAGCCAGGATGGGCCATTAAAAAAAAAGCAGACAAAATGGCCAGGCCGGATGGGCTTGCTAGGCCGAGCCGGGCCGAGCCCACAAAAATAAGCTTGAAAGGTATCGAGCCTATTTGGCTCAATGCTATTTTTTTTTCTTTGTAAAATGTATAAAAATTTAAGAAAAAAAGAGTCATGAGACAATTTGGCCCAGCTCGATGGGCCTATCAAGTTAGGTCAAGCCAAAACACACAGCCCATTAGAAATTTGGGCTGGCTCGGCCTAGTTTTCATGTTTGGCCCGCTAGGTCGGGTTGGGGGGCCCATTTTGCCAGCTCTACCACCCTATACCACCAAGGTTGTCAAACTCGAGAGTTTACGTAAACTCGTGAAGGCTCTATATAACTCGACTCGTAAACTAGTAAGAATTTACTTATATATAAAAATATATTCAAACATGGAAACACCTATAATAAACATAATAATTCAACATTTCAACTCCATAATTAAGCACAATAACAACTATAATAATAAAGTAAGTATGTAACAAAGTTTAGAAGTACATTACTACCACATAACATCAAAACAACTATACCAAATCATGCAAAAATTCATACAAAACATAAGTCTTAAACGAAAGGATTTAAAAAACTAAAAAGGACTAATGTCTTTAAATCTTAATATCTAATCCTTTAATAACATCATCTCCAAGATCACCATCACCATCTCCATCATCATGAAGCTCTTCCTCAGATGAAGAATGCTCATCAGCAATATTGGCATCCAAAACCAATTATCAAGATCAAAAAGCATCCAACGTTGGATCAATTGAACTTCCTCGGACAAATTCAACATTGGTATCATCACCTTCAGCTTGAGGTTGCTCAACTAGAACATTGTCTTCATCAATATTATCACCCTTTTCCGTTATCCATTCATCATCAGATTCAATATCATCAAAAGGAAAAGCAACAGTTTTTCTTATTTGTCTACTCTTCAACTTCCAGTTGTACATCACATAAACTAAATCATTCATCTTTTTCTGATATAAGCAATTTCTCCTCTTTGTATGAACCTAGAAATAACACATAAAAAACTATTGTATTTGTATGATTATCTAAAGACTAAACTAAACAAAGAAAATTAAAAAACAATAAAACACAAATAAAGTCATGAACTTCAATACCATTTCAAATGAGCTCCAATTAAGCTCACATCCAGAAGAGCCACAAGTCAAGCTCAAAACACGAATAGCAAACCTCTTCGATTCTGGACATCCATCCCCAAACATCTCCCATCATTCTATAGGTTGCATAGTTTTCCTACAGGCCTTTACATTATCCATAGAAAAGAGACCTTTAGCAAAATGAAATCAAGAAGCTACATACTAATTTTATTCCTTTTCGTAACATCCTTTACCTACCTTTTCATGCAAGTATACAACCCTTCTTTCACTTGAAAATCATCATTTCTAAAATTGGGTTCATAGTGCAAGTGGGGATTAAGATAATATGCGGCTGCATGTAAAAGCCAATGAAGCTGGTTCTCCTACCTCTCGTCAATAATTTTCCACATAGGTTCATAGCTGCACAAATAACAAATATGCTTACATTAGAAATAGACTAATTACATTACATAGATAAGTAAATTAAATTTTAAATGAGTCAAAGTTGGAAGTTTACTTTTTCTTAACATTATTAAAGTTGCTTCTAATCTTTTCCTTTGCATAATCCATCTCTTCATATATGAAACCATGGCGGGTTTTACATCACAATCCACCAGTCGAAAGACCACCATAAAAGGGGCAACAACTTTAAGACATATGATTACATTTTTCCAAAACTGACTATCTAAAACTGTATTTTCTATTTTTCTTCCCTCCTATGAAGTTTCAAATTTACTATTTTTCCACTCTTCAGAACTGAACATGCTCATCAGTGACGCTTTCATTTCATAGAGACAAGCTAAAGTCAAATAAGTTGTGGCAAATCTAGTCATTGCCAGGCCTAATCAAGTCTCTCCCTTTTGTGAACTTCTTTAGCATACTAATGAGCATTGTTCTACCATATATGTAGGTGGTAATCCTCCTTCCTTCTTTATAGTAACTTGATGAACCTTCAAATGTTTCTCCAAATCCTCAAATATCAAATCAATGCAATGGACAACACAAAGGTCCAATACAAATTTTGTCGTGTCTGCATCAACAATTCTCCAACTGTTTTGAAATTTGCAACATTATCAGTAACCACCTGGACAACATTCTCCTCCCCAACAAATGTAACAGCATCATCTAACATCTTAAAAATTTTATCAGTTGTTTTTAAGATGTCTAAAGTATCCAATGAATACAAAAATACTGTCCCCTTGGACTGTTCACCAAGAAGTTACAAACTAAACGCTTTTTTTTATTTGTCCACCCATCATACATGATTATGCAACGGTTCTCTTCTACTCCTCCCTATACTTTTGAAGCATTGCATCAGTTTTTTCCACTACTTGTGTCAAGAGCTTCTCTCTAACGGCATGATGAGATGGAGGTTTGTAGCCAACTCCATATTTTCCAATCATCTCACATTTTTGCAAATGCCGGATTTCTAATAGCATTGAATGGAATGACACTTATGTAAAAAAATTCAGCAACTTGAGCATCAACTTCCCTCCTTATAACCTTTTTTCATCATTTGATTAAGAGTTGCTTGAACTCCCCGACCACTAACAAATGTTCCTTTTCCTTTTGATCCATACCCCCCTGGTCTTTGAGAGCTATTTGTCTCCACCCCCTCACGTTGCTCATCATCTCCTTCATCAATACTATTCAATCTTCTTTTCTTCAATGATGCCTCTTGAGCCTCAGAAATAACTTTCATCATTAGTATCTTAATTTCATCTAGCACTGTAGCATAAGGCTCAGAATCTTCTCTAGTCCCAGCAAAATGATGCTTGAATCTAAAAATTCCTCCACTCACAATCTTTGAACAATAGTTTCATTTCACTTTCCTACATTGCCCTGAACATCAAACTCGTGTTTCCACCCAATATCTGACCTATTCCTAAGAGCATTTTTACTTCTAGTTTTAGCAATCGAGGAGGCACCCATAGCTGTATTGCCATCAGATGAATTTGATCCACTTCCAAACATATTATAAATTAGTTGTACACTGATATTAAACACAATAACAAAACAAATATTAACAAATAAAAATACAAAACTAGTATAACGGAGTTCAGCACAACCAGTTCGTCAAAATACTCAAAACTGAGTTCACCACAATTAGTTGATTCAATTCAGTCCAAATCAATATACAGGAGCAATTTAGCAATCACAAATTACTGTGGGGACTGGGGAAGATCCAACCAGAAACAAGGTACAAAGCAAGACAAAGCTTCACTTGAACGGAGCTACAACAGAATATGGAGCACAGAGCTGAAACGGAGACATCGAACGCAACCAACGGAGAAGCAAAATGGAGGGGAAGCGAAATCGTGATCCTCAGAGTCGCTGTCTTCCATCGAAGGGGAAACGGCGCAACACAAAACGCAATCAGGAACAAGCAAATCGCGATCAAGAGCAAGCAAATCACGAGGGTTCGAGCATTGTCAGCGTGAGTATCGTCCGTCTTCAGATCGGAGGGGAATGACGCAAAACGCAAATGGAGCATAGCAGAAATGAACTAGGTCACGGGGTCTTCCAAGCTCGTCTTCAGATCGGTGCAAAACGCCTAAACGAGCATTGTTTTGGCTCAATTTTTTTTCACCTAGTGAACTCGTGGTCTCGCCTGCAAACTCGCGATTTTAAGCGAGATTACACGAGTTTTCTCGAGTTTGCACAAGCCTACTCATAAACGATTCTACTTGCGAGTTAAAATGGTTGGGGGTTACAGACTAAACTCATCCAATTCTACGAGTTAACTCGCGATTTTGATAACCATGCTATAAACCACTTAAGCGGGTGACCACCCTGTTATGATTTGAAAACTTTAGAACAGAAGTGGATTGAAAAAACAAATTATATCCTAAAAAATTGTAGATGAATCTTAAATGGGATTGTCTAACTTACCCCAAGTAAAAATGGTGTTAAACAACTTCATCAAAGATGATTGATACAATTTTTTATGTGCTTAAAGATAATTGATATAACAAAAAATTGCACCAATAATTTTGATAGGGTTGTTTAACCTCATTTTTACTTATAGTAAATTAGATAACTCCATCTTAAATAATACAAATTCTTTTTTGTCGTTTCTGTAATTGTAACTAATAGGTAATATGTCTTGGCAGTAAAAGGAGCAATTTATTCTATTTTGTTTGAGAGGGAAAAAAATAGAAAGAAAAAAATTTGTCTTGTAATACTATGATTCTTTTTAGTTTTGGTCCTTATAATTTTTTTTTAAATGGTCTTTATAATTTTTTTTATTTTGGCGTTTATTATTTTATTTTAGTCCCCATAACATACTTTTCTTTATTTTTGTCCTTGTAATCTGTTGATAATTTGTTTAGTCTTATCTATTTTTTTTTAACATGAACTAATTCAAAATGAACTAAATTATAAAACATAAAATGAAAAAAAATAGATATATTACATGAACAAACAAAATAATAAGGATTAAAAAAAATAATTACAAGGACCATTTAAAAAATTTATATAAGAATTAAAACTAAAAAAGGTATATTATTTAAACCAAAAACATAATTAAACCTTTTTTCTTTTATTTTCCTCAATTAAATAAAAAAATCGCATTATTTTTTCTTATCTCTATTTTCTTTCCTTTCAAATAAATAGCTACAGGAAAGAAATGAGGAAAGGAAATAGCATATTTCCACATATATCAATGTATAATTAAGCTTCATAGCCGACATAGTTCGAAAAGTTAGGACCTTTATTCCTCATATTCCTCTGTGACGACAAATTTCTTCCGTGAACAGGTCAAGACACATTCACATGCTTTTGCAAACTTTCATCCAAGAGCGTAATACGTCGATTAAAGTATAGATAATTATTCTCTTTGCACGAGCTAGACTGCCAAAAGTTGTTCTTGTTTCCTAATAACTGTGCTGTGTTTTTGAGTAGAGAACTTCCAAGACATAACATGCACTATGCTGGATGCAAAGTTCACATATTCCTTTACTTTATGAACTTTATAAAATATCTTTTTCTTTAAAATAAAAAGAAAGAAAGAACAGGGATATCGATAGCACATCGAAGGTGTTTTGCGTGGCATCTAATGATTGCTTTTATATAGCAAATTCACTTAAAAGTTTGTGTAAATTTTGGTTTTTTATGACCACAAAATCTAGATATTTAACTTTTATGATTAGTTGGGGGTGGGGAACGTTGAACAACCATTTTCTTCTTAACCGGAGAATGGACACTGGCACTATATCTTGAAAGGTACTGTGATATATATATTTCAATAAGTTAGGCGAACGAGTACTGTTTCACTGGAAAATGATTAAACACAAAGGAGGAAGGTGCAGTGAAGTTTCCCTCCGGTTGTTGGAGTCATGCCTCCAAAAATTTTATGAATGTGCTTTATATGTCAATGTCGGGTATAAATTATACATCGATAAATTTTATATTACTATATTGACAATCTATGTTATTTATAATATACAAAAAAACAAAATATCAAAAAAAAATAATATACAAAAAACAAGACAAATATAATCAATCACTCCGAGTCGCATCATCAACATTTGCGATCGAAACTCAATTCCTATATATATACAATAATACAATAATTAAGTGGTAAGAACAACACATATGCATTATCTGGTTGGCGTTGGAGGTACATAAGAAGAAGCAATGGGATCATGGATGATGTACGGAGTGATTGATGATGTTCCGTGGCTCCATGCATGACCTTTTTCCTTGCTTCCAAATCAGAGATACAATAGGGTTTTCGTTGCTTAGGAACGTTAAAAGAAAAGAAGATTGCCATAAACATAATGCCAAAGGCATTTTATCCTTGGTTTTCTTTTAATTTTTAATAATTATTACTCTCTTTTCTTCTTTTTCCAAAAAAAAAATAAAAAATTGAACATGATATTTAATTAATTTAATTAATTAAATTGCCTTATGCGATCCACACGAGTGATAAGAATAGGTGAAGGGAATACATGTAAAAAAGAATTATTTTCCTTTTAAAAATATTTTTCACAAAATTGTTTAATTTCTCCAAAACAAAAAATATACCTAACTACTTATGCCGCTTATGATTTTTCTTTTGGAGAGGGGATTTTTTGTGTGTGTGTGTGTATACAATAGCAACAATAAAAGAACGTGAAACTTAGTACATACTATCCCAACTCTTTACTACTAGGTCGACCCTAGTAAGTTAAGTACTGTGGGTTGAAAATGGATAATTTTTAAATGGATTTCTTTCAAGCAGAATGCTTAATTAGACTTTCATTTTAAAAAAAAAAAAAAAAAGTGGCAATTAATGACAAACACGGATTGGTTCAGTTAAGAGATACAAATAAGACTATATTCAGCAAAAAAAATAAAAAAATTACTTAAGTGCACTTTAAATTTCTCTAGTCCTACTTGGCAGTTATCATTTGACAAAGAGATTCACTAGCGTCCATGAGTTACAAATGAATCTTTGGGTGGTAAAATGATTCCTCATCCTTTCAAGCGTACGTGTCGTGTGAAAAAATTCCTCTTCCATTTCTTAATATTGGTGTTACGTATCCTTAACTTCATTTTCTATAAACAGTGATGCAATTGACGGTTTTCGACAGCTGAATTTGATAGCTGGAGTTGAATCCAATACCATTTTTTCAGACGATAAACTCGCTGTGAATTTACATAAGCACATATACAGTCACATCAAATTAATTAAGTTTTAACTACGAATTGAAGTGAAATGTTTGTAGACACTTGATTATTGGCTAGTTCCTAGTTAAGTCCTTGTCACTTGAATTAATTAGGTGTAATATCGCAATTTTTCTTTTATTTTTTACACAATAATGACAATGTAAAAGTTTAAAATTACAATCTTATGCAAACAAATCCTAACACAAATCACTTTCTAATAACTTCACATCAAAGTTAATTAAACAGAAGAAAATTACCAAATGGAATCTTATGCCGGTCAATGGGGTGGGTAGCAGTGGAATTTCGGTTAACCCGAACTCATCCCATAGCTAGCCTACGATATAAAACCCAGAACCGACTTACAAAAATAAAAATAAAATAAAAACACATTTTATATATACTTTCCTACAATTTTAAAATTGATTTATCTTTTATATATATATATATAGATATATATAGGTATAGACCGCAAATTCTCCATTGGAGGCAATCTTGCTCAAGCCGGGTAGAACTATTATGGGTAGAAAAGTTCTCTCTCCGAGTATTTAACGCAATTGCATACCTGAGACTCGAATCCTAATTAAGCTAGAATAATCCTGCGCTAGTTGATCCATGCGGTTGGTGGTATTCGTCATCTTACATAAATCAGAATTATGTTTATGATAAGTGTTAAATTAGGGAAAAAGGTAATAATTAACTTTATTATCATTTAAGCTATATATATATAATGTTAATTTCTTATATGGCCAGTGCAAAATGTAACGGAATGGATTGTGCTATATATATTGGATTTGAATCAAATGTTGGATCAATATATATTGATTGATTGAGTGCCTTTATTATATTGTTGCTATAACACTATTTTTTATTTTAGATCTTTCAAATCCTTCCTACAAGAGATTCGGACTAAACACTAGAAGTAGACTCATGCGTTGCTCAACGGATTGATGACAAGGAAGTAGCTATAGTTGAAAAATTTAGACGACAACATCATCATGTTGATTGAGAAATAATCGTAATAAATTAAAACAAATTACATATAAGGATATCCAACTAACTAATTACATTATGACTCTGGTTAGCTCTAAAACGTAAACCACTTTTACATAGTAAACTCTAAAATTACTAGAATCATGATGATTTAAGACATAAGTGGGAGCACATTAGAAGTTGAAAATTTTATAACATAGACGATTTACTTTTCTAGCAATTATTTATTACATTCTAATTGTAAAAGCTGTCCAAAAGAAGTGAGTAAGAGAACCTTCAATGCTAATGTGTCATACTTTATTAGGTTGTGGATGAAATCTTCTCACTTTTGCACACCCTCCGCCCCTTTTTTTTTGGTGCTACTTTTGCCCCTTTTTACCAATTGATTATCTACAACATGCAAATTAAAAATGATTCCATTAAACATAAATTGATCCAAGATGATGCAAATTTATGGCATTTATTTTATGCAAGTTCCTATCAACCTAGCAAATTAATTTCCTTTGTTAATGAATTGGCATTTTGCTTCATTAAGATCTTACAAATTATAGAACACTAAGTTAGTATGATTGGAATCACATGACATGTCCAATAAGCATTTACTTTAGGAAGAGAAACAAAGTAGTCATAAAAGGGCACAAGATGTCTAAAACAAAATGTGGAGAAAAAGCACTCGACGAGTTAAATGAAAATTATTATATTAGAAAAGATGAAAAGAAAAATTAAAAGAAATGGAACAAGACATTGAATTAATGCACATGTGCTAAAAGAAAGAAATTATTTTGATAAGGCACCATCTCAACCAAATGGTTAAAATGACAAAATATAATAATGCTGACAAAATTGCTTATTTGACAATGTTATATCTCAGTCTTCATATTTAATATATTATCAATAAATTTAATAAAATATTCATTTTTTTTTTCATAAAAAAAGAGATATAAAGGAATAAAAATTGATTTTTTGATTCATTCCCAGGATTGAATACATAATTTAAAGTATTTTTTTTATCTAATCTTAAGGAATCACTGGAAAAGAGATGCTCCAAATCTAACGCTTCCATCAATAAAATGATCATATAGTTGTAATTTCTTGAAATATCTCTTCCAATTCAAAATTTTGATGTAACGTGTATTCCCCTATTCTAATCATGAATTGAAAGAAATAACACAAAAATAGAGTTCAAAATGAAATCTTATTAATATATCTAATTTATCTTTCAAAACCATATTACATCCTTCCTAAACACATACCTAACTGATATATCTCAATTTAGACCTAAATTCTTATCTCATTTCAGCACATCGTCGTTGCATTTAGCCATATTTTTTAGTGATTTGCATAGTTTTATCTTCCTGGTTCATTTTATTGCTCTTTTATTTATTTACTTTTATGTAAGAAGGCGAATCTCAATCTTTGAATAAGATGGGAGCTAATTAGGATCAAATAGAAGAAGAAATAAGAAGTTAGAGACCACGCACCATATTTCCCTGTGGAATGCATGATATTTGTGAAACATCAAGAATTAATTAGGATATTTTAGCTTACATTTCATTATGTTTTCAAGTCTCAATATTCAGGAATTCTTATATGTTATTGTATTTTGAACTTTCTTTAGGACCATTTTTTTATTATATCTTAGGCTCAATTTAAAAATTATACTTATGAAAAGTTAGAAATTCTTATAGGAAACTTTTTCCTCTCTTGTGACAACTACAATTCCTCTTCTCTCTCTTTTCTTTCTTTTCTAAGTTCTAGTGCTCTCATGGAGTCCATGAGGAACTAATCACTTTTTCTAGTTCAAAGTTAATCAAGGTCAAGTTCTTCAATAATTGTGAAATATAATTGTTCTTTATTCCTATTTTTTCTTTTGACATTTATATTTCTACTATACCTATTAGACATTTTTTTTATGAAAGGAATTAGACTGGGGCATAAAAGGAATTAGATCATTTTTATTTTTTTGTTATGAAAGGAATTAGACAAGTTGCGCGAACAAATTTGAATAATTTAATTATAATTATTTATTTTTCATATACTGGCGATTTTAGAACTGCCTTAATGTGTTAACCATAACGTCGGTTTCCAAATGGATGGAAAAATAATACCTTAGTGGCGGTTAAAACAACTG
>CM014731.1:58601485-58641149 GCA_004329165.1 Spatholobus suberectus | reverse complement strand
AGCCGTACAAGACTTGATTGTATGTCAAGACTCAATATGATATGGATGAAAGTAATCTCATTTGGAACGGAACTTGCTGCTCACTGATTCATAGCTTGGAAAATAGATAACTGCAGAATGTGGGGTGGTAAGATTACTCCTCAAGAAGATACAACCTCTTCTCCATCTCTCTGTTAGTTCTCTTCATTTTAGTTTCTTTCCTTCTCCCTCTTCCTGAGGAGAAATCAAGGTTATAGAACAAGTTAGCAGGTCATTTCAATTTGAGAAATGATTAGCAAGCTAGCACTGTTAAAAGAAAGATATCTCATTTCAATTTTCATGAAAAAAATAAGTTTAGAAGAATAGCAGGTCATAGAGCATGAGCTATTAAAAAATAGTCATTTCACAGTTAAGAAACAAGGATAGCAGCAGGATATCTAATTCAAACACCAAGGAAATAGCTCGAATTGGCTTATCCTTTCGCAAAGCCTCCACGCCAGACTTGAAATCTGAGCAAATGGTGTCAATATGCAAACCAAGTTGTTCAAGCAAGAAAAGTTAGTTAGTTGTTGTATCCTTCCGTGGAAAACCTACCTCAAAGATTAAAATGATAAAAGAATTCAGAAAGGGAGGAAACAATATCATCAAAAAAATTTACACTTGATTAAAATCTAGCCCTGCTTCTAAACACAACGAAACCACTACCACATTTCGTGCCTGTTATCTGTTTGCCTTGTATCCTTGACAGTGGAATTAATTGAGGAGAGTACAAATTAAAAGAAAACATGCCTTGATCCCTGTAACTAGAATCTGTTGTTCTGTTGCTTGGTCAACAAAAGCAGACCCTCCCTATTAATGGGAAAAAAATGTCGATTTCTACTCAAAATTCACACAAATTACCATCAGAACAAATCTAGAGGGAATGATACAAATTCAGCTGTTATAGGCATGGTTCTAAATTGCGATTGCGGTTACGGTTGAGAGCATTGTGATTGTGAACATTGTGGCTGCTGCGATGTGGATTGCGGCCGTTGTAGCGTGAAATTAATATGTTTGTATTTCACCTTTTCTCTTGCCCCTACTACCTTACCTTTCTCCCTACTGGCCTAGCTACTCCTACCACCTCACCATTTTTTCCTTGCATTGAATGCATCACGCAGCCTACCAACACCTGAACTAGCCACCATCAAATACCTCCCTTCCTTCCCCAATATTCCACATGATCACACGTAAAATAAAAGACTTAAGTTTGTTTATTTTTTGGCAAAAAAATGGAACAGGATGGTGTTGCAGCTTTGTTGTGGTTCCATTGCGATTGCGTTGCGGCAATTCCTATGATTTTAGTTCACACCACAATTGTAGACCGTTGCCGTTGCAGGATAGCTCTGCAACCGCAATATTACGGTCACAACACGTGTTGCGGTCTGCAATTTAAGACTATGGTTCTAGGCTTCCAGTTGAAGATGCCCAAAAAGCTCCAGGTCAGTTGCTTTTTCAAACTGTTAATCCAAATTCACATATAAGAACAAATTAATAAAACTTGACCAGTAGCCAGTAGGGATATGATAAGATTAAGATACACTATGCAGCAAGCATACAACATAAAAAGTATACCTTTAATCAATACATCCCTACCGTCATCAGTAGTCATATCACCTTATCCAAACAACAAGACCATTCACCAATAAGAAGTTGTAATAGAGTATTGGTTAGCAGAATAGGAGTCAACCTTGTGAATAAGACCTTTCCCAATTCCATCATCATTCTGTAAAAAGGATAAACCAACGTTAGAAGAATGGGTTTGGATGCTATAGTCAGCTTCTACATCAATCATCACACTCTTTCAATGCATATCTTCAGGATCATGCTGTGAACAAACATGACATGTCGATAAAAAAAAAATTAAAAAATCAGTGAGTAATGAAATACAATTTGTAAAAGTAGAATGAATTCTGTATTTCTTGTATGAATCTATATAGGTTATTGATTGATCCCTATTTAAAAACTGTCCAGGTAAAAAAAAAAAAAAAAGGAAAGAATCCCTAATAAATGACGCTGCTAATCAGCGTAAAAATATTTTCTAAAAAGACAAATTAAATAAGAATTAAAAGATTCCTTCAACAGCAACTAGCACCAAATAGGAAATTATAGAGCACAATTGCATAAGATGCCAAGTGTTTTATCCAAGAGCGGTTTAGCACCAGCAAAAACCTATGACAAAAAACATTAGAAAAAACCTTCAAGTAAATATAATTTCCACCGAAAGTTTCACCATTCTTCCTACCTTTTAAATCTCTAAATTCGTATACTATTTCTGTTCAAAGCGTTTCTGCTCGATGTGGATTCGAGATGCGATTGTTGACATGGTAACCAAGGCTAGCCCAATGTTGAAAGAGGCCTAAAACAAATTTTGAAAAAAACTTTTTTTACTTTAAATAAGATAAATATATGTTGAGTTTTTTTTCTAATATATATAATTTTTTTGTCAACATATATAGTTTTTTTTGTTTTATAAAAACTAATGATAAATAATTTTTTGTTGATTAGCCTAAAACTCGACATTTAGTAACTTAATCTTTGGACCAGTCCTGAATTGAACCAAAATGTAATGTAATTAAATCACCACAGATGCATTGCAATTTGCAACAAGCACGACGAATCAGATTCAGAACCACATCGTTTCTTGCCATGAGAAAAACTGAAGAGAGACGAATTAGGGATTACCACTAAAGTCGTTGCCAAGCAACACCGTTTTCCACCATGAGAAGGGAACAAGAGCTCTGCATACTCCGTTGATCGTAGCGAAGGTGGCGGAAGGAGGTCATCGACGGCTAAGGAGGACGAAGGCAATGGCGGAGGAAAAGGGGGATAGGAAGAGTGCTTGTATTTCTCACAAGCGGAAATAATAAAACGATTTTTTTATTTTTTTTTGTTCGAAGTGCCCTACTTATTTAATAAGAACTTCGTTTTTGATTTTATTTTTATTGATTATTAAATTGGCAGGAAAGTCCACCGGAATTACCTGCGGATATAGCTGCAAAAATTTTGAAAAATATTTATAAATCAATAGATAATTTACAATAAAAAATATTTGTTAAAATTCCTACAATTTTAAAAATTCCTAAGAAATGTAAAAGTTTCGTGCGAAATTTCCTGCAGATTGAAATTTACAGGAAAAAACCATTTAATAGACAAATTTAATAGTACAAATGAATAAAGAAACTTCAGAATATTGTTAAAAAAAATAAGAAATACAAGGACTCTTAGATAAAGGATTAATTAGACTTAGCAATTATCCATGGTGCTGGGTAGCATTTTATGTGCAAAATGCCTCCAAAAATAGAGAAAGGTGAACCCAGAATGGTTATTAACTATAAGCACTAAATAAAATACTAAAATGGATAAGATATCCTTTACCTAATAAGAAGGATTTAATAGGAAGATTGTACGATTCACTAATCTTTTCTAAATTTGATATGAAATCAGAATATTTTCAAATCAAAATAGAAGAAAAAAATAAATATAAGACTGCTTTTACAATATTATTCGGGCATTATGAGTGGAATGTAATGCCAAAGGTTTGAAAAATGCCCCATCCGAATTCCAGAATATCATGAATTCTATCTTAAGTCCTTATACTAAATTTGCCTTAGTATACTTAGATGACATGTTAATATTTTCAAAATCCTTAGATCAACATTGGAAACATCTAAATATCTTTAAAATATTATAAAGCAAATGGTATAGTAATCTCGGCAAAAAAGATAAAACTAGTACAAACTAAAATAAGATTCTTAAAACATGAAATCTATCAAGGAACTATTACTCCTGCAAGTAGAAGTATTGAATTCACCAATAAATTCCCAAATGAAATAAAAGATAAAAATCAATTACAAAGATTTTTAGGACGTTTGAAACTACGTCTTTGACTTCATTCCTAATATCAAAATTATCAGTAAACCTTTATTTAACAGACTTAGGAAAAATCCAAAACCATGGTCTCCTAAACTAACCCAAGTAGTCATGCGAGTAAAAGCTCTATTTAAGTCCCTTCCATGTCTAGGCATCCCTCATCCAGATGCTTTCATGATTATGGAAACTGATGCCTCTGAAGTTGGATTTGGAGGAATTCTTAAACAAATTCTCAGACTCTCCAAACGAACAGATTATTTGATTTCATTTTGGTGTATGGATGGAAACTCAACTAAATTATAGCACTATTAAAAAGAAATTTTATCTACAGTATTATGCATCTCAAATTTCAAGATGGTTTGGTAAAAATTAAGAATTGATTGTAAAGCTACAAATAAGTTTAGAAAAGGATGTTAAAAACATTGTTTCTAAACAAAATTTTACTAGATGGCAAAGTCTTTTGTCTTGTTTTGAATTTGATATCGAATTTATAAAAGGAAAAAATAACTCAATTCCTAATTTTCTAACCCGTGAATTTTGCAAGGAAATACATCTACCAAAGATGAGGCCCACTACCCCATCTAAAGGCCTAATCCTAGATGACTTTGCTCCATCATACTCTCAGATGGTAGTAAAGCTAGTCCAATCAAGAATTCCAAAGCATTACCTACTTCATCAACAAATAAATTTACTCCCCTCACATTACTAAGTAATGCCTCTTCCTTAGTAGAAAATATAGAAAAAAAAACCCCTAGATTTCTACCTAAAAGAATCTTGTAAAAGAATTATTTCCATTGAGCCTGAATTAAAAAACTTAGACCCCTATCAAATAATTGCGAAGTTTGCACCAAAAGATGGGGTTGGATCCCTAAGGATCAAAGTCTGAAAAAGAATATGAAATTTTATCAATATATTTTAATAGACACTTAGTCTGCTGAAATAATTCCTAAAAAAAATCCCAAACAATCCCCAATTTGCATATTGGAATCATCATCCCCTAATGGAAAAAGGTTTTCTAGTTCTTTTGATACTCCCTCTTATAATTACTTTGATTGTCAAGAAGCTTGGTATAAAGTACTCATGAACCCAATCCCAAACACTCTTGGTATCCCAGTTTTAGAAATCCCCTTCCCATTGAATTACCCACTTGGTTTCAAGATAGGTTTTAGTTTATAGGACTAGTTAAAGCCATTTTGCCCGAAAAAGTTTCAAAATATTATGAGAATTTTTAAAATCTTAACACCCAATATTTTGCTCATTTAAAATTTCTAAACTTCTGTTCTACCATAGGAGTAAGCTAGTTACTCCAAAATATATATCGATTTCATCAACATTTGCAGGAACCCTTCCCTAGGTGCTTGTCTGAAGATTAAGGTGTTCTGGAGAAAAAAATACAATATAGAATTTTGGGGAGAAAATTTTCAAACTTGGAAGATGGGAAAATGTATGTTACCTCCAAACTCCTGAAAGGAAGGCAGCAACTTCTAGCAAATTAGCATACGAATTTCAAAATTCTGCAAATTTCAAGGAAGAAATAAAGAAAAGTCTAAAGGCTGCTTTATCATAATTAGGATCTGACAATGAAAGAGATGATCTTGAAGATGACGCAGAAAGCAATCCTTATTTTCAAAATGAGGATGATTGCTACGGAATATAGCTAGCCTTAGGGTTAGACAACTTTGAATAAAGGTTGTTCCTAAAAAGCAAAAAACAAATGGAATCAAAAGCACCACCCTTGAAATACCAATAGTGAATTTCATAATTATTGAAATCAAAAAGTACAACTTATGAAATACAAATAGTGAATTTCATAATTGTTGAAATTAAAACTTGTTGAAGTCCGAATGGATTCCATAGTCTTTGAAGTAAGGAATTTCATTTATAAATAGAAGGAAGGACATTTGAAGAAGGCATTGCAGAAACCCCTCAACTTTTTCTACAAACTTTCTTCAAATCTTTCTTATATTCTAAAATCTCTTTTCCTTTTTTTGCTTTCCATTTTCAAGTTGGAAGTTGGAAGAATTTCTGCTAATATTGCATCATTTGTAAGTTCTATTAATTGTAATTTCCATTAAATTATATTTCAATGTTTTAATTATATTTCGTAATTTTTGATACTGCATTGCTATTCCTATAAAATTATTAGTATACCATCTAATATATATATATATATAGGGCGTATCAAGTGAAAAATATTCTTATTGTGAAAAATGAGAACTATAAATCTGGTTCATACAACCATATATGAATGGTTAAGATTAAATAATAATTAGTGGTCACATGATTACTTAAAAATAGCATAGGCACTTTTCTTTTATTCTTGACCTTTCAAATTAATAATTTTGAAAGAATATTTTATTATTATTAGCATCGGCCAAACAAACACTAGTTTTTAATTTGAGCACGAAAACAAAAACGGCTAGCATTGGTCATAACATCGGCTAAGCTACACTAATAATAACTTTTGAAAAAAGTATTTTATTATTATTATTATTAGTGTCTACTAAGTCAACACTAGCTTTTAATTTGAGCACAAAATATGAAAAGTTAGCATTGATTATATCGTGAGCTAGGCCTATGCTAAATAAGAATTTTCAAAAAAAATATTTTTTTTAATTATTAGCATCAGTCAAGTCAACTCCAATTATTAATTGAACGTGGAAATGAAAAAGTTATCATCAACAACGCCTATGCTAAATAATAATTTTTGGAAAAAAAAAATTGCCAACACTTATTTTTAATTTAAGGCAAATGTGACCCCCTAACACACACATATACCCATACATCTTCTTCTAATTTTTCATCCTCAGCTGATCCTCTTCCTCTCCCCTAAACTCTCATCTCCTTCAATTTTTTTTCTCTGCCCTATTACTCTTTTCATTCTCTATTTTTATAATGCTTTCCTCCAATGTTTTTAAAACTAAATCAGTCAGTGAATCGGTCAAGGCACTAGTTCAAGATTCAATAGTTGAACTGGAATTAATAAAATAATAATAATAATAATTAAATAATACATAAAATAATATTAAAAAAAACATATATCATAACTTTATAATACTAAAAACTAAAAATAAAACATAATTTTATAGGTTCTTAACATTTACAAAACCTACAAAAGTTCAAATTAAATATGTCATAATACTTAAGTCTAAGTTTTAATAATACACATATCAACATTTATTAATAAAAACAAGTTTATATTTAGAATAAAAAAGACAAATACTGTAGGTTGATTTTTATTTTTCTAAGGAAAAACACCAAAATAATGTTTTATTAAACATTTTTTATTAACCCAGCTACGAACCAGTTTTTGATTGATTTTACCCTTTTTTGACCGGTTCACAAGTTCGTAGACTAGTTCTTTAACTGATTGGTTTTCTGGTTTAGTTGGACTAGACACAAGACAATTCATCGGTTTTTCAGTTGAACTGGTCGGTCTAGTTTGATTTTTTAAACATAGCTTTCCTTTCCAATTTCTATTGGTTGCAAGTTTTGGTGGTTGGTTGGTGGTGTTGAGAGGGGATGGAGCGTCACGTTGTTCTTCGACGACCTTCACGTCATGTTATTTGTTTTGCCAAGTTCTCTTATTGTCTCATAACGAGTTCTCTGCTAAATTTTTGGTGATTGTCATTTCACTTTTTGACGACCATCACTTAACAATCTCCTTCTACCGCTATGCATTCTTAGCGCAAACTTCCCCAACATGCAAAAATTCAACATCTCCAACAATCACCTTTTTGACAAGATAAAAAGAAGCAACCATTGGAGCAACAACAAAGGCGTCGTGATAGTGGCAGAGCCAAACTACTCACAATGGCAGTTTTTTTCCCTTTCTTCTTAGCATCGCCCTCTTTTGGACATTAATGTTAGTGTCGACCTTTTTATTTTGTCATAGCGTCCACTTTAGTGTTGTCCAAACCAATGTTATGCGCATTGTCCAAAACCAAAACTATGTAGTGTCAGCCATAAGAAGTCAATGCTAGTTATGAGCTTTGACAAAATTAGTGTTAACAACGATGCTGACACAAAATTGGCGCTAAAGTCATATGTGGTGTTGGTTTTGGTTCGTTAACATCAACTTTTAGCCAACTTTAACTGACATTTTTGTGTGTGTGTGTGAGAGAGTATATGTGTATATATATATATATGTGTGTGTGTATATATATATATATATGTGTGTGTGTATATATATATATATGTTGTGTATATATATATATGTGTGTGTATATATATATGTATATATATATATATGTATGTATGTATGTATGTATGTATGTATGCATGCATGTATATACACATACATACATACATATATGTATGTGTGGTGTGTGTATACATGCATGCATACATATATATGTATATATGTGTGTGTGTGTGTGTGTGTGGTGTGTGTGTGTGTGTGTATGGTGTATATTAGTTACCCATATGTATCATCCTCTAAGGTAATCATATTCGAAGCACTGTCAGGTACTAAATGTAGGCACTTCTCCTAGTGCCTTGGTTCACCAAGTCATGGGAGACTAACCCTTTATGCTAGACCCTCCATAAACACCCTTAGTGTTGTGGCATCCATAGGTCAACTAGCAATGAAGTTATACTCTGAGGAATGAAAGATAATCACAATCCAAGATGACCAAGTCACAACATGCAGTTGCTACCAAGAATCACTAAAAAAAACCAAATAAATCCTTGACCCCACCCTCAATGCTAGACCATGAAGCCGTAATAAGAAATAAACAATAGTAGGAGAAGATATCCTCATGGCCAACCTCGATGTGAGGGAATAGACCTCTCACCTAAGGCCACAACCTAAAAAAGAATGTGTAGCACCTTGATTTCCTATGATCTATGATTAACTTGATTGATCATAATTATAAGAGAAAATCGTATTCTAAATCATTAAATATAATTAATTGTATTTATGTATTTTTTGTAAGAGTTTTAATAATTAATTCAATTGAAACTTGAATTGCGTTGTGGAGCAAATAGTATGGAATTGCACTATAATTGTGAACAAACAATCATATATTTCATTAAAATAATTACTATTAGTCATTGTTAATCAAAAGCTTCTATGAAATTTTGAATTAATTATGACACCGTTGATTAAAATATTATTATTTTAATCTAGTATTGAATGTGTGCTTTACGAAATGTTGTTTTGGAGCTAAAAAAATATCTTAAACCAACCCCCACCAAAATTTAATAATAAATTAGTCCTCCAATCTAATTAATATGTTAAATAGACTATTAGATACATTAACATTAATTTATTAAAGAACTTACACCAAATGGAGGTTCTACTTTTGTCTTTCTCATATACTTTTACATAACCATTAATTTAGCAAGAATTTTAATCATAGCTTGTAAGGGTGTTCATAGGTCAGTTTGGTTGGGTTGGATTAAATTTGTGTAATTTTTTTTATCAAACCCAAACTAAACCAATCTGGTCAATAATGGGTTGGTTTGGGTTGGGTTCATGAGTACCCATTCTTATTTAGTGACATATTAAATGCACTTTTATAAAAAAGGAAGAATTATAAAAACTAAATTATATTTTTTTAAAAACAAAAAATCATAATAAACGTTGCATTGTTCACTACACGTGAATGATGGGCTCTATTATGTAAGCCAAGGTCCAATAGCCACATTCTCTGTTTTCATTGGATTGACTTGGTGGTCGATATACATATATCTATGTTTGTATGTTACAATAAAAAGGAGTCAATTCAATATTGAAACATTCATCATTCATGATTTTTAAACTAAAAATATATATAAATAATAAATTTAAAAATTATTCATGTTAATGGGTTAAGTTCACGAGTTTAAAAATCAAAACCCATTACCTAACCGTACATGAATAGGTTTGAACGGGTTGGGTTGGGTGCTACCAAAATATCCAAAAAATCCAAACCGAAGTGTTTGGGTTGGTTTGGGTCGGTTTGGTTTCACGGGTGCTCGCACCCGTGAACACCCTAATGGTCTGTCATTGGTACTTGGGGCTGCCAAAAATTTAAGAGGGAATATAGAAAAGAGGATTTTATTTAATATCAAAATCAAATTTGTGAGAAATTTGGCATCCATGATAACTTAAGGGTTAAGTTGCCTCCTTCTCCCATTTTATCACATTGTTCATTCTCATCTCACTCATTTTCCCGATTAAGCCCCAGCCCTATCCTCTCACTCACTTTCATTTTTTTTACTCTCAATTGAGAGCTCAAGTCCTTCAAGGCTCCTAATCTCTCATCACCTACACTCAAAGTTCTATCATTTTCCATCCTTGTTCAAGTTCTTGGTAAGCTCTTCCCTACTTCTCTTTTCCTCTCTTTATGCGCCTCTTCCTCTCCTCTTTGTCATAATTTCTTCTTCATTTTTATTTCATAAAAACCATGGTGGTGATGGTGGTGGATTCTTGGTTCAAGAAGGAACTTTTAAAGTTCGAAGCTTTTCCTTTCACAAAGTTTTCAATCTTTTCTTTGGGGTCTACAAGGGTAAAGGATGCTTACCCATTTTTCTCGCTTTTTAACTGATTAATCTACTTTTAAATGTGTTGTATAGCTGCTTAGGTGATTAAGAATGTTACCTTAGTGACTTTTATGCTTGAAATGTCATGGATATGCTTATATGTTCATGACCATAAGAAAAGCTCCCATCTTGATCTATGTTTCCTAGTTATTTTATGAGAAAATGTATACTTCTATACTGGATGTTTAAATACTACTTTTAGTGTTTAAAAATGGATTCCTTGTGGTTTTTGTGCCTAAGATGCTATAAGCATGCTTTATATTTATGTCAATGTGTAAATCTATCATCTTAGCATGTTTTGGTCCCCTATTTTGCATCTTGATTCTAGACCCTCTATGCGTGGACAAGGGGCTGCTGTAATAGTTCTGTACATTGACCAAAGTGGAGACCTAGGGGCATTTTCAAAGTTCCATGGACCAGTATGAAGATTTAAAACCATAAACCTTAATAAAAATAAAGTTTAAGCTAAAATAGTGCCTAAACATTAATGGATACTTAATCATAGTTGATTAAACTTGTTTATAAGTCTTAAAAGTGATTAATAAAAGATTTCAAGACTTAGAGAAAATATTGCATAGAAAAGAAGTCAATCTAGCACATATAGTTTTGAGAAAATATTTCTAAATTAATTAAGAAAAGGTTAATTCTATAATTTCAATTGTATAAAATCATTTTAATGATAACTAAAAATTATTTTTGTGATAAAACAAATTAAAAACTCAGTTTCAGTATTTTTAAGAATTTTTAAATTGAAACTAGTTAAATATAAGTTTTCTAGTGAAAAATATTAAGAAAAGGGCAAATCTATAATTTCACCTTTATAAAATTAATATTATGATATAAATAAATTATTTTCATGGAAAATAAATTTTCTAGATGTTATTTGGCGTTTTTAAGAATTTTGGGATTAAAATAAGTATTATATAAACTTTGGTGAATGAACAGATTAAAATAAGTATTATATAAACTTATGGATTAAAATAATTAATTTCAATAACAAATAATTTATTTTTTTTACATATTTGAAGAATTTCTTAATTTCAGGTTATTTTGAGTAATTTATTACTATTACAGTATTTAAATGAAGATTAAGGGTAAAATGGTCTTTTCATATAAAACTTATTCAAGAAATTCTAAGGAAATTTTGGTGACCATTAACATCCTGTTATACCTCTCATAAAAATATCAAGTCAAAATAATATAAGGAGAATTAATTATGAATTTGTAAAGTTTAATAGAACTTTATAAAATAAGAGTATTTTGGAAATTTCAAATTTTAATCTAATTTAAAATTTGAAACAGTAACACAAAATATTATATTATGGACTCAGATAATTTTATTAAAATTATTTAATACTTATAAGTGAAATTTAATTTATTTTCTTCATAAAATTTAATAACACGCGTTATATGCGCAAACAAAAACTTAAAGCTAAAAATAATCAAATAAATTCTAAGACTTTCCTAATATATCTATACCTTATTTATAAGGTGTTAGGAGTACTTAGTACCTGGTGAAGAGCTACATATAGTATGGCATATTTGTTGGGACCCAAGGAGGCTGATGTTGGGTTGTGGCTTTTGGTGTTGTCGATTCTCTACAAAAAGTTTAAGTGTTGAGATAAATTGATGGTGTATTGATAATAACTATATTGGCGATCATGCACACATGGAATGGGTCTGCATTCATGTTGTGAGTGTACACTTAGTGGGAACTAGTGTGAGACGGTTAGTATAGGTTGCTTATGGTAGGACCTTAAGGATATATAAACATTTGATTCCACAAGGTTCAAGGTCCTTTCAAACCTTTTATGTGGTAGCAACTACCACGTATGTGTGTCCTGACAATGTCACTAGTTGCTCTATAATTATTATTAATGTTCACTAAATGGATTTGACACGTGTCACCTTTGACCTATAGGTTGGTGATTTTATTATACTATATTAGGAGACATGACTGACCAATTGCTTAATGTTTAGAAATCTCCATGGAGTCAAGTTTACTACATGCATGATTGTTAGCATATTGCATCATTTTGTGTGTTTGTTTTATTTGGATTACTTTATGATGCAATATTCTTAGTTGAATGTTTTTATGATGATATATTTTTTTCTATCGTTGTTATTATGCTGTCTGATTGGAGTACATTCTTCATGCATATACTTTCATACTTTATTTACATAAGCTTACCCTTTTATTTGTTTGTTTTTGTATGTGTGATTATCGTGGCGTTTGAATTATAGGTAGATGGCTAGAGCTCAACAACGTGTGTGGACTATTTTGAGGCATTATAGTAGTAAATATCTAGGGTAGTAGTTATGGCTAGCTTAAAGGACGTATTTTGTTGTAGTAGGTGTAATCCCCCTCCCTGTTTTGGTTGTATCTTTACTTTGATGAATATTCTTCTGGTGTGTACTTGTATTTCAAAATACATTAGCATCTTGACCCTAGAGGTTTCCACTTCAGTTATATAGTGTCGAGATGAACAATATTTATTTTATTTATATTTAGTATGCATGATATTATTATATCAACATTTATTTATTCTTTAAAATAATTAATTTTATAATTATTGATCTACGGTGTTATCAATTTTGAATCATAACAAATTTACCCTTATTTTCATAAATTAAATTAATGAACATTTTGCTTAAAATTGAATCTTTTGCGCTTTACATCAATTATACTCATATAGCATCAACGGGACATTATAGAATACAATTAGTTCTAGTAAGAGATAAGCTAACATATATGGTCTAAATAGCAATTGACCTATCCCTAATTGGTCAAGCAACAACTAACTGATTTCCTCCAAGCAAAATTAAATCTTTTTGCTTGGACAATAATTGACTTGTTGGGGATCATCCCACAATTCATATGCCTTAAACTAGACATGGATATAAGAATCAAACCAGTGTCCTAGAGGCGACACAAAATGGAACCAAAACACCAAGTTACAAGCAGGAACTCACCCAAGAGTTGCTCTATGCCAAATTCATCAAGGAAATCAAATACATGAACTGGCTATCTAATGTGATACTCATTAAGAAAGCCAATGAAAAGTGGCACATGTTCGTATGTTACATTGAATTAAATAAGGCATGCCTTAAAGATGCTTACCCTTCCTAAACATCGACATATTGGTGAACAAATCCCCATCTTCCACCCATTGTTATTAATGGATACATACTTAAGATACAACCAAATCAAGTTGCACGCTAACAACGAGCAAAATACCATCTTCATGATCGATAAGCCAAATTTCTTGTAAAGTATTGGAAAACACAAGAAGGGGGTTGGATTGTGTTTCAAAACTTGTTTGCAAATCCTTATGAAAGATTGTATATCATCTTTCAAAACAGACAATTTAATAAAATTTTAAGAGCAAGCTTTGTTGAAACACTTTTATCAAAAACACTTAGATCAAAACAAAGGTTTGAAACATAAGGTTAGTTAAGCACAGATAAAAGATTAAACGAACAACAAAGCACAAAAAAAATTTATATTGGTTAATCTCACCCCGAGACAACATCCAATTCTTAGCACACCACCAAGTTCCAATAACTTATTCAAAATTACAAGTATTTTTTCACACAAGCCTCTTCAGGCTTAATCAAAGTAGTCTTTTACTTACCTTTTCAAGTAAACACCCAAGTATTCTTTTTAACAAAGAATCTTCAAGCTTCAACCAAAATTACTAAGAAATTTGGTAAAAAGGTAAAGCTAACTGATTTTTAAGGTCTTATCAGACGGATGTACAAAGTTAAGTTCAAGTATCTTTTTCTCTTAGAGAATTACAAAATGTACAAGATTTTTCTTTGAAGGCTAAGGCTTATGGAATGTAGGGCAAGAATAAGTTCGTGTAGCAAGTGTTCTATTCTCTGTCTTGTACAACTGATCTTTGGTATTTATAGAGGTCTTAAAAGATAACAATTGAAGCTTTAAGACCGAGAATCCTTCATCTATTCTCCTTTGTGTAGAACGTGTATGTTGGACATTAAATGCAACATTAAATGCTTTTCACCAACTTGTCACTTTGATATGATAAAACAGTCTGCTTATCTTCCTTTTCTCATACCATATCTTGTGGCAATGAGCATGTTTGCTTTTGCTCAGACAAGTACACCGTTGTTCTCCTTTTTGGTAGGCAACATGTCTTTTGACAAGGTATGTACATTGACATGCCTTTAAACATTTTTTGAAGATGTTGGCATGTAAGTCTCTGAAAAGAATACAAACTAATAGACAACGAAACATAGTAAGACATAAAGAACTTATTCATTCGTCTGTTTGATAAGATGTGGTCTTCATCCGTTTTGTCTAACGTGCTTTATTCACTTTGAAAAACTTGTTAGTATGTTTGATATAATCAAAACAATTGAGGGTTCTTATTTGTCCTTTGTCCTAACACTTCTGTTATAGAGTCATGCCTTCCGAGCTAAAGAATGTAGGAGCAATATATTAGCAAATGATGAGTTCAAATAGGTAAACTGATGGAAGTCTACATAGAAGACATGATAGTAAAAAAAAAACAAGATGAAGAACACATCTTCGACCTAAAAAAAGTACTCAAGAAAATTAGAAAGCACAACATGAGACTCAACCCTAGATTTGACATTTAAGCAAGCAAGTTCCTAGTTTTTTTTTAATCATCGAAGAAGGCATTAAATTCAACCTAGAAAGTGTCGAGCCATCATTGATATGGAAAGCCCACAGTATAAACAAGATAAAACAGTTGACAAGAAGAATGGCAACCTTCACAAGATTCATTTCTAAGTCGACCCATCGAGCCTACCCTTTTTCGAGCTCCTTAAGCAAAGAACAACCTTTCACTAGGGCGAAGAATGCAAACAAGCATTCTGAAGACTAAAGGAAGCCCTTGTGACACCATCCATACTCACCAAGCCAAAGCTAGGTGAAACCCTGTGCCTCTACCTTTCCATCACAAATGAAGCCTTAGTAATAGCTTTAGTTAAGGAGTCAATCAAGGAACAATAACCCATATACTTCAGAAGCATAGCTCTTTAAAGAGCTAAGCTACATTACTAGTGCGTAGAGAAAATATCCCTCACTTTTGTCACAATAGCCTCTAAATTGAGGCAATACTTTTAGAGCCAATAGTTTGTGGTAAGAACTATCCAACCAATTAGGCAAACTCAATACAAACCTAACCTTGTAGGAAGAATGATATCTTGGTCCACCGAGCTATCAAAATTTGGACTCCTTTATGAACATCTACATGCCATTAAGGCCTAAGCCTATGCACATTTTGTCACAGAAATGATACTGGGCCCTAACACATCTACCCTAGGATAGGCAGTTCATGTTGATGACTCTTAAAACACAAAAGGTAGTGGAGCAAGATGAAATGACTCAGAATATGACAAGAAAGGGGGTTGAATTATGGTTTAAAAATTCCTTTTCAATTCAAACCATTTTGAGTGTATTTTGATGCTTAGAATGCAATTAGATGAAAACAATAGTACCTTTCTAAACATTTTTACTTTTTATTATAAGGCTCTAAGAATCTTAGTTTTGAGAAGATTAAGAAAATATTAGTTACAAGTTTGAAACTATTCTTTGTTGGAAAACTTTTAAGGTGTAAAATCTTATCCTTCAAATAGAAAATTTTCTTTTGGTAGCTTTCTGAGTAATGACTAGAATTTCCAAAATTTGTTTCTTTATTAAATTACTTTTTAGGGAAAGAAACAACAAATAAAGAACACAAGTAACTTATCCTAGTTCACCCTTTAATCTTAGGCTATATCCAATCCTTACACACTAGTAGGACTTTCATTCATAGAAAAATATTATAGCACCTTTACAACAATCTCAGTATTATAACCTCTACAGGTTCTTTTTAACCACAAAATTGTACTAGCTCTTGAAAGGCAGTGTGAAATCAGACAAAAACACTATCACCAAACATTATACAACAAATAAACAAACACCAAAATCATAACACCTCAGCCACAACACCAAACACTAATCATGGGAGGTTAAACAACACTACAACAACAACTTTTTATGTGATTAATAGCACAAGGCACAGTCCCTCACTAACTCCCAACAGAAAGGATTTTTTACAGCAAGGACACCTTTATCTCAGTTCTACTTTTCTCTCGTAAGCATAAAATGTATTGTATAAAAGTGGGTCTTTCTCACTCAAAGAATTTTGTGTATATGAGAAGCCTTTTTCACTCATAATACCTTAATAGAGGTTTTTTGGTAGCACTGTTTTCACTTTGTTTTTGCACACAGCTTCACATTAAAAGAGAGAACTTTTCTTTTTTAAATAAGCAAAAATATAGCTGTTGGAGAGGGGGTCCCACAATACTGTAGGTTTTAGAATACTTTGGGTAGAGCAACAAAACTTCTTTTAACACAGCCAACTAAAAAAGATGCTCCTTTTTAATGTAGTATTTTGAACCACCTTTCTGATGGACTATGTTGGTGCACTTTTCTGAACATCCTTTCTGATGATGCATCATTCTAATATTTTATCTAGAGAATGCTTTCTTTCTAGATTTCTTTCAAGAGCTAGTAGTTATAGCTTGATATACATTTTCAATAATCTTGGTGTATCAAAAATGTCATATAATTCTCAATCTTTTAAAAGATGCAGCAACTTTTATGAAACACTTAACAGATTTGTTAGATTACTACAAACCTCACAAACTTATAATTTGTCTTCTAAAGGCTTGTTGTTATTAAAACAAGGGTTTGGATTGAACACTAGAATCATTTTAGAAAATAGTAAAGGAGTCGCAATTGAACAATCACTAACTTTTACCTTCTTGACATCCAACAACTAGTAAGAATACGAAGTCTATGTTGCGGGACACTATATAGCCCTTGACTTTAGAGCTAAAAAGGCTTGCCTCTACAACAATTCTCAACTTATAACCTCTCAAATCCAGGGGATATACCAAGTTAGAGAACCACCCTTACAAAAGTACCTCAGTCATGAAAGGACCTCATGGAAAACTTCTAAAAATAAACGTCTACCATATACCCAGGGATCAAAATACTAGAGTCAACATCTTATCAAAATTGGGAAGCACAAGAACTTTAGGAAACAACATATCAATAATCCAGGAAACCACTTCGTGGATGGACCCTATTAAAAAAACACTTCTTAATTGGAGAAATTCCCTTGGCCAAAAGTAGTAAGAAAGATTCAAATTGAAGTAGCCTCGTATACCCTCGTTGACTATAACTTGTCTCAACATGGACACTTCACACCCTTCCCCAAATGCCTTACCCTTAAATTGGCTAAGTATACCCTCATTAAGATACATGAAGGAATATGCATGCATCAATTAGGTGATAAAGTGCTAGCTAGAAAAAGCCTAAAAGTAAGTTATGACTAGCCAAGGATGAAATGCAATGACGTGGACTACTCCAAACAATGTGACAAATGCTAGAAACATACTGATGTCCAAATCACACCACCCATTAAGCTACATATGATGTTGTCCATGTGGCCTTTTGCTTGGTGGGCAATTGACATATTAGGGTTGTTTTCCTCTACCCTAGGATAAGTGAAATACCTAGTTGTAGTAATAAATTACTTCACAAAGTTGGTAGAAGCAAAAGCCTTGGCCAAGAAAATGGCCAAGAAGCTCACAAGATTTGTCTACTGCCATATCATCTTTCACTTTGACACCTCGAAAATGATCTTTATTAACAATGGCGCATAATTTACTGACAAGAAATTTCCATAAATAATGACCATACTAGGAATCAAACGATACTTCACCTCGGTCGAACATGAGTAAATTGTTGAGTCCAAAGCCTTTAAGTTTTAATTACAATAAACCTTTTGAAGACAAACTATAAGTCTTCTAAGTTAAAGTCTATTGATGAGTTTATTTAACTATATTCAAAAAGACAGGTTTAGTTAAGAAGCAACAAATGTAGGAAAATATAAACAAAGTACCACACAGGTAGTTTAACATCAAGTACTACAAAGTTGCAACACATTTAGAATGGAACTTAAGCAATAAGAGTAGAAATTTTTTGGAGGTCATAACTTGGGCTCTAAAAATGTGTTTAAGGTGATCTTAGTGTATACAAAAAGCTTAAAGAAAGATCTACATTTCTCATGAAGAAGTTGTGAGCTAATATGACTTGGATCAAGGATGAATTAGAACTTAAATTTGGAAACACTATTTTGTCCTAACATATTGACATAGGTGTAATATTTTGAGCATATCTTGAATTGTAGTGATCTAAATGACATAGGACTAGTGCCTAAATTTCAAGGTCAGATTTATCTACAACTTTCATAAAGAAACTGAAGGTGAATTTTGTCATCTGAAGGGTCACATAAATCATAGGCAGTAGCAGATGTGACATACTCCATCAAGCTACGTATCAATGATGGAATACAAATCTATCAAGGCATATCAACAAGGTATTCTTACAAGAAGAACCTATGTTTGCTTTCCATTTATATCAAAAGTCTTCTTAGAACAGATCACCAGATGGCTGCTATAGAGGGTCCATCAAAATGCTACTGAGAAGTATCAGTTGGAAAGTTACTTAAAATGTTTGTTCAATGCTTGCTCAAAAAGTTGCTCAGAAGACTTGATCAGAAGAGCCTCTAGTATAATTATAAAATCAAAAGTGAATTGATAACTTCTCCATAAAGCATGAAAAGGTGTTGTAACTTTATCATGAAATTGGAAAAGCTCTCAAACTATCATCTAACAACTATATTGACTTAAAAATTCTATATAATGACAAAAAAAAACTACAAAACATGATTAAGTGATCCCATAATGTGTTGAAATATGATTACAGAAGCCTTCTAAACTGTAGAAAAGTTATGCAAGGAATGCCTTTAGCTAAGAGCATCAAAGTTATTCACTCAATGAGTGTTGTTAAGCTGTAATACCACCATAAACATTACCTCTTATGTTTGTAAATTGTATTTATTCCAAACCCAATAGGTTAGGTTAGGTTTAGTTGAGAAAGAAGTGTTGTGTGAAGCTTATGGAGGCTTAGAAGCTTGGAATAGATGCTAAAGAAGCAGCGTGTGCCTATGACGACTAAGGTTCAACCTTTGAAACCTAGTCTTCATGATGACCATGGTTTAACTCTTAAACCATCTTGATCCCCAAAACATGAACCTTTCATGTTATGTGCAATCAGTACAACTATACAATATACGAAAAAGATATAATTAAAGCATATTGAATATCACATATTCAAAAACAAAATAAAATGAATACTATAATTAGAAGAATATCAAATGGTAGAATATCACATATTCATGCTATCATTTAACGAATGCTAAAAATTATAGAATATCATATATTCATGTTATCAATTTACAAATGCTAAATAAGCAAAATATCACATCACATATTCATATTAACGAATATAAAGCAACAAAACATTGCATATTCATAGTGATGAATGTAAAGCAACAAAATATCACATATTCATATTGATAATTAACAAATGCTAAAATAGGCAGAATATCACATATTCAAATTTAGCAATTACAACCCAAAACGTGCCTTTCACTAACCAAGCCCTGATACCAATTAATGGGTACGAGACATAGGACAATGTAGTGAAACTAATAAATTTATCCTCTTATTGTTCAAGTTAATGGCACTAATCAAAGTAATAAAGAAAAGCATTAAATAGATTACCTTTTCTCATTGAATGATGTAAAGGAGCAATGTCTTTAGAGGTGTACACATAGACAAGCACACATTTCCACGCCCACACTATGGTTTCTCTTTTTTTTGTTGTGTTAGTTGCAATCAAAGGAGTATGACTACTAACCTCATTTCCTGTTATTGTGTAGTGTTCAACCACGTCTCATATAGCGCATATAAATAGAAGGAAATTAGGGTTAGAGAAATGTCACCCATAATGGGCTCAATTCTAATGAAATGGCCTATTAAAAGCAATTTTGGTCCAACCAAATATTATCATTCCTAGTGGCTTGTCTTAGTTGTGCGACCTTATAGATTCTCTTAATAATGGGCTTCAATATTAAATATCTAGTGCATATTCCAACATATATCTTGCAACAAATGGCCATACCGAATGTAATAAATGCAATAAACCACCAATTGTGCCTTGTAAGGAATGCCAAAAGCCTGCACTTTGAAACAAGGGGCCTAAGCATAAAATAGCCAATAAACTAACCTAAAGGCCTATAATCACCAACTTGAAGGCCACATACCCATTACCACAACATGGTAGCCGAAACCCACTACTCGATAGCATGAACAACAAGGATATGTAATGCCCATGCTTATATCAAACACAAGGTAGAAACCTATCACGCACCCAAGATTTGAATAGACGCTTAAAATAAGCAAGCTAATCAATAAGAAATTGTCGATTTCAATTAGTAATCCAAACAAGAATCCTCAAAACGTCATATGTGTATCATCAAGTCGGTGCCTCACGTCACCATAAGCCACCGACTTGGGGGCAATGATAGAAAAGCTACCACATCTTTAGTTTGACGCTACTAATACCTATTGAGTCCAACATGTGCGAAGTGCTAACTTCAACACTCAAAGAACTTGAAGCATGCAAATGGAACAACAAAGAGTTAAAAAAGTGAAACATCAAATACTTTTCATTTAAAATGTCCAATATGTGTTTAACAGATTGACATCCTCGAGCCATAAAAGAAGGAAAAAGAGAAGACCCGACTTCTTTGTTAGCTATTAGATACAATCATCCTAAACGTTGAACAATCAAGTTAATAGTTCATGGCAACATAATCTCCTATCATTGGAGACAACTATTTTGGACATGGCCTAGCCTAAATCAAACTTGGCCTAATAAGCCAAACCACCTAGAATAAAATCGACCAAACTAAGGATCAAGAACTCTTCTAAAATCTCGAAAGAGCTTCAACCTTCTAATTTCCTTAATCTTCTCACTAAAGATAATTCCCCTTGTTGATAATAAGTAGCCCTCATCTTTTCCTTTCTAATATCATCAAGAAAGCCTTATGAAGGACATCCAATAGTAGAAAAAAGGCACAACTTCCATCCTTTTCCCATTTATTAACTCTTGTTCTCCCTGACTTGAGTATCAAAGTCCTTGCAAGTGACATCTCCAATGTCATACAACTCAAAAACTCATCCCAAAGACCTACATACAAGAGATTGAGGAAGACATGTGATCACAACTCTTGGGTTGATAAAGAACAAGTATTTAAAAATACTAAATGATAAAGATTTAATTTTGATGAATTTTATAATCCAATCATATAATCAAATCACTAAGAAATTTGATCACATATTCCAAATTATATGAAGTCTTTTTCTTTAAGTTTATTTTAATGTACTAACACATCATGGAATAATAATATAAATTATTTAGAATTTTTCTCACTTTTATAAAAAAAAAAATAAACATGTTTTTTTAATATTATACCTATGCAATTAAGGTTTAAGGATAAGATCCTATCATTGTATGACAAGACTTTCAAATTATTACATGCTCTAACAAAGGGAAAAGGGAGAGGGAAGCGAGATAATGATCCTTTAACAAGTGAATTGAGCTCATGGGACTAAAGGAAATATATATTGTCTTGATAGAATTTAATTTGAATTAAAGCACAAAACGAAAAAATTCAAACAATTCAATTTTCTTCAAATAGGGTGTAACTGAAAAAGGTTAGTTTGTTTTGGAAAAAGGATGTTTGAACTCAAATGATCAAGGAAGGAGAGCAAGTAGTTATTACTATAAGAGGGTGGGTAGCATATAAGGTACATCACCTGAAAATGTGATACATTGTGAATTAAAACTATTAGATGTAACATTTTTGTACAAGTGGTTTAGATTAATGACTTGATACTTGTTATTTAGGTTAAAAATATCTTATTTTTAAAATTATAAATTGGTCCCTTTCCATCATGCACCTTCAAGGTTATACACAATGCTCTTTTGTTGCCAACCATACATAACCACCAACTCACATTATCTTACCGAATAGTGCCATCAACCATGACTACCATATTTGACACATCACACCAATAGGGATTGCGTTTAGTGTAAAAAGAATTAATTCCTGACAATGTGGTGAATTAAGTTTTGAATTCATAATGGATAAAGGGTCTACATTAACACATTTAATGTCCAAGAGAATTGCCTCCACAGAAATATATATGTAGAAAAAATAAAATAAAATTGATATGTCACCACTTGCTCATAGTTTGACCACACCAAGTCTCTCTACCACAAAACAATAGCCCTTGTTCCATTGAACCATGCCACCCTAGAATCAGATCATAGAAATCTAGTTAACAAGCCAAGTCAGTGAAAATAACAACAAGAACAATATAGCCTTATCCCACTAGGGGAGGTTGGCTATATGAATCATACTACGGCATTTTGCCTGGTCAAAAACCAATAGTATCTAGAATATTATTTATCATGAGATATTCCTTTACGACTTCTTTTAAAATCCCTTTTAGTCTTCTTTTCCTTTATTTTCAATCCCCCCTCTTCCTTCAAAATTAGTGAAAATAACATGAAATTAATTAAAAACAAATGTGGGATTAAAATATAAATAACTAAAGGTATTTATAAATTAATAAAACTTGAAATAGCAAACTCGGTTGGTGAATATTGATGCACAAGTGAACTGTGTTCTCAAATTGTCCACCCTTAGAGGCGACAAAATTAGCCTAGCTTGACGGGCCAAGCCAGGATGGGCCATAAAAAAAAAGCAGACCAAAATGGCCAGGCCGGATGGGCTTGCTAGGCCGAGCCGGGCCGAGCCCACAAAAAATAAGCCTGAAAGGTATCGAGCCTATTTGGCTCAATGCTATTTTTTTTTCTTTGTAAAATGTATAAAAATTTAAGAAAAAAAGAGTCATGAGACAATTTGGCCCAGCTCGATGGGCTTATCAAGTTAGGTCAAGCCAAAAACACACAGCCCATTAGAAATTTGGGCTGGCTCGGCCTAGTTTTCATGTTTGGCCCGCTAGGTCGGGTTGGGGGGCCCATTTTGCCAGCTCTACCACCCTATACACCAAGGTTGTCAAACTCGAGAGTTTACGTAAACTCGTGAAGGCTCTATAAACTCGACTCGTAAACTAGTAAGAATTCACTTAATATATAAAAATATATTCAAACATGGAAACACCTATAAATAACATAATAATTCAACATTTCAACTCCATAATTAAGCACAATAACAAACTATAATAATAAAGTAAGTATGTAACAAAGTTTAGAAGTACATTACTACCACATAACATCAAAAAACTATACCAAATCATGCAAAAATTCATACAAAACATAAGTCTTAAAACGAAAGGATTTAAAAAACTAAAAAAGGACTAATGTCTTTAAATCTTAATATCTAATCCTTTAATAACATCATCTCCAAGATCACCATCACCATCTCCATCATCATGAAGCTCTTCCTCAGATGAAGAATGCTCATCAGCAATATTGGCATCCAAAACCAAATTATCAAGATCAAAAGCATCCAAAGTTGGATCAATTGAACTTCCTCGACAAATTCAACATTGGTATCATCACCTTCAGCTTGAGGTTGCTCAACTAGAACATTGTCTTCATCAATATTATCACCCTTTTCCGTTATCCATTCATCATCAGATTCAATATCATCAAAAGGAAAAGCAACAGTTTTTCTTATTTGTCTACTCTTCAACTTCCAGTTGTACATCACATAAACTAAATCATTCATCTTTTTCTGATATAAGCAATTTCTCCTCTTTGTATGAACCTAGAAATAACACATAAAAAACTATTGTATTTGTATGATTATCTAAAGACTAAACTAAACAAAGAAAATTAAAAAACAATAAAACACAAATAAAGTCATGAACTTCAATTACCATTTCAAATGAGCTCCAATTAAGCTCACATCCAGAAGAGCCACAAGTCAAGCTCAAAACACGAATAGCAAACCTCTTCGATTCTGGACATCCATCCCCAAACATCTCCCATCATTCTATAGGTTGCATAGTTTTCCTACAGGCCTTTACATTATCCATAGAAAGAGACCTTTAGCAAAATGAAAATCAAGAAGCTACATACTAATTTTATTCCTTTCGTAACATCCTTTACCTACCTTTTCATGCAAGTATACAACCCTTCTTTCACTTGAAAATCATCATTTCTAAAATTGGGTTCATAGTGCAAGTGGGGATTAAGATAATATGCGGCTGCATGTAAAAGCCAATGAAGCTGGTTCTCCTACCTCTCGTCAATAATTTTCCACATAGGTTCATAGCTGCACAAATAACAAATATGCTACATTAGAAATAGACTAATTACATTACATAGATAAGTAAATTAAATTTTAAATGAGTCAAAGTTTGGAAGTTTTACTTTTCTTAACATTATTAAAGTTGCTTCTAATCTTTTCCTTTGCATAATCCATCTCTTCATATATGAAACCCATGGCGGGTTTTACATCAAAATCCACCAGTCGAAAGACCACCATAAAAGGGGCAACAACTTTAAGACATATGATTACATTTTTCCAAAACTGACTATCTAAAACTGTATTTTCTATTTTTCTTCCCTCCTATGAAGTTTCAAATTTACTATTTTTCCACTCTTCAGAACTGAACATGCTCATCAGTGACGCTTTCATTTCATAGAGACAAGCTAAAGTCAAATAAGTTGTGGCAAATCTAGTCATGCCAGGCCTAATCAAGTCTCTCCCTTTTGTGAACTTCTTTAGCATACTAATGAGCATTGTTCTACCATATATGTAGGTGGTAATCCTCCTTCCTTCTTTATAGTAACTTGATGAACCTTCAAATGTTTCTCAAAATCCTCAAATATCAAATCAATGCAATGGACAACACAAAGGTCCAATACAAATTTTGTCGTGTCTGCATCAACATTCTCCAACTGTTTTGAAATTTGCAACATTATCAGTAACCACCTGGACAACATTCTCCTCCCCAACAAATGTAACAGCATCATCTAACATCTTAAAAATTTTATCAGTTGTTTTTAAGATGTCTAAAGTATCCAATGAATACAAAAATACTGTCCCCTTTGGACTGTTCACCAAGAAGTTACAAACTAAACGCTTTTTTTATTTGTCCACCCATCATACATGATTATGCAACCGGTTCTCTTCTACTCCTCCCTATACTTTTGAAGCATTGCATCAGTTTTTTCCACTACTTGTGTCAAGAGCTTCTCTCTAACGGCATGATGAGATGGAGGTTTGTAGCCAACTCCATATTTTCCAATCATCTCACACATTTTTGCAAATGCCGGATTTCTAATAGCATTGAATGGAATGACACTTATGTAAAAAAAATTCAGCAACTTGAGCATCAACTTCCTCCTTATAACCTTTTTTCATCATTTGATTAAGAGTTGCTTGAACTCCCCGACCACTAACAAATGTTCCTTTTCCTTTTGATCCATACCCCCCTGGTCTTTGAGAGCTATTTGTCTCCACCCCCTCACGTTGCTCATCATCTCCTTCATCAATACTATTCAATCTTCTTTTCTTCAATGATGCCTCTTGAGCCTCAGAAATAACTTTCATCATTAGTATCTTAATTTCATCTAGCACTGTAGCATAAGGCTCAGAATCTTCTCTAGTCCCAGCAAAATGATGCTTGAATCTAAAAATTCCTCCACTCACAATCTTTGAACAATAGTTTCATTTCACTTTCCTACCATTGCCCTGAACATCAAACTCGTGTTTCCACCCAATATCTGACCTATTCCTAAGAGCATTTTTACTTCTAGTTTTAGCAATCGAGGAGGCACCCATAGCTGTATTGCCATCAGATGAATTTGATCCACTTCCAAACATATTATAAATTAGTTGTACACTGATATTAAACACAATAACAAAACAAATATTAACAAATAAAAATACAAAACTAGTATAACGGAGTTCAGCACAACCAGTTCGTCAAAATACTCAAAACTGAGTTCACCACAATTAGTTGATTCAATTCAGTCAAAATCAATATACAGGAGCAATTTAGCAATCACAAATTACTGTGGGGACTGGGGAAGATCCAACCAGAAACAAGGTACAAAGCAAGACAAAGCTTCACTTGAACGGAGCTACAACAGAATATGGAGCACAGAGCTGAAACGGAGACATCGAACGCAACCAACGGAGAAGCAAAATGGAGGGGAAGCGAAATCGTGATCCTCAGAGTCGCTGTCTTCCATCGAAGGGGAACGGCGCAACACAAAACGCAATCAGGAACAAGCAAATCGCGATCAAGAGCAAGCAAATCACGAGGGTTCGAGCATTGTCAGCGTGAGTATCGTCGTCTTCAGATCGGAGGGGAATGACGCAAAACGCAAATGGAGCATAGCAGAAATGAACTAGGTCACGGGGTCTTCCAAGCTCGTCTTCAGATCGGTGCAAAACGCCTAAAACGAGCATTGTTTTGGCTCATTTTTTTTCACCCTAGTGAACTCGTGGTCTCGCCTGCAAACTCGCGATTTTAAGCGAGATTACACGAGTTTTCTCGAGTTTGCACAAGCCTACTCATAAACGATTCTACTTGCGAGTTAAAATGGTTGGGGGTTACAGACTTAAACTCATCCAATTCTACGAGTTAACTCGCGATTTTGATAACCATGCTATAAACCACTTAAGCGGGTGACCACCCTGTTATGATTTGAAAACTTTAGAAACAGAAGTGGATTGAAAAAACAAATTATAATCCTAAAAAATTGTAGATGAATCTTAAATGGGATTGTCTAACTTACCCCAAGTAAAAATGGTGTTAAACAACTTCATCAAAGATGATTGATACAATTTTTTATGTGCTTAAAGATAATTGATATAACAAAAAATTGCACCAATAATTTTTGATAGGGTTGTTTAACCTCATTTTTACTTATAGTAAATTAGATAACTCCATCTTAAATAATACAAATTCTTTTTGTCGTTTCTGTAATTGTAACTAATAGGTAAATATGTCTTGGCAGTAAAAGGAAGCAATTTATTCTATTTTGTTTGAGAGGGAAAAAAATAGGAAAGAAAAAAATTTGTCTTTGTAATAATATGATTCTTTTTTAGTTTTGGTCCTTATAATTTTTTTTTAAATGGTCTTTATAATTTTTTTTTATTTTGGCGTTTATTATTTTATTTTAGTCCCCATAACATACTTTTCTTTATTTTTGTCCTTGTAATCTGTTGATAATTTGTTTAGTCTTATCTATTTTTTTTTAACATGAACTAATTCAAAATGAACTAAATATTATAAAACATAAAATGAAAAAAAATAGATATATTACATGAACAAACAAAATAATAAGGATTAAAAAAAATAATTACAAGGACCATTTAAAAAATTTATATAAGAATTAAAACTAAAAAAAGGTATATTATTTAAACCAAAAACATAATTAAACCTTTTTTCTTTTATTTTCCTCAATTAAATAAAAAAATATCGCATTATTTTTTCTTATCTCTATTTCTTTCCTTTCAAATAAATAGCTACAGGAAAGAAATGAGGAAAGGAAATAGCATATTTCCACATATATCAATGTATAATTAAGCTTCATAGCCGACATAGTTCGAAAAGTTAGGACCTTTATTCCTCATATTCCTCTGTGACGACAAATTTCTTCCGTGAACAGGTCAAGACACATTCACATGCTTTTGCAAACTTTCATCCAAGAGCGTAATACGTCGATTAAAGTATAGATAATTATTCTCTTTGCACGAGCTAGACTGCCAAAAGTTGTTCTTGTTTCCTAATAACTGTGCTGTGTTTTTGAGTAGAGAACTTCCAAGACATAACATGCACTATGCTGGATGCAAAGTTCACATATTCCTTTACTTTATGAACTTTATAAAAATATCTTTTTCTTTAAAATAAAAAGAAAGAAAGAACAGGGATATCGATAGCACATCGAAGGTGTTTTGCGTGGCATCTAATGATTGCTTTTATATAGCAAATTCACTTAAAAGTTTGTGTAAATTTTGGTTTTTTATGACCACAAAATCTAGATATTTAACTTTTATGATTAGTTGGGGGTGGGGAACGTTGAACAACCATTTTCTTCTTAACCGGAGAATGGACACTGGCACTATATCTTGAAAGGTACTGTGATATATATATTTCAATAAGTTAGGCGAACGAGTACTGTTTCACTGGAAAATGATTAAACACAAAGGAGGAAGGTGCAGTGAAGTTTCCCTCCGGTTGTTGGAGTCATGCCTCCAAAAATTTTATGAATGTGCTTTATATATGTCAATGTCGGGTATAAATTATACATCGATAAATTTTATATTACTATATTGACAATCTATGTTATTTATAATATACAAAAAAACAAAATATCAAAGAAAAAATAATATACAAAAAAACAAGACAAATATAATCAATCACTCCGAGTCGCATCATCAACATTTGCGATCGAAACTCAATTCCTATTATATATACAATAATACAATAATTAAGTGGTAAGAACAACACATATGCATTATCTGGTTGGCGTTGGAGGTACATAAGAAGAAGCAATGGGATCATGGATGATGTACGGAGTGATTGATGATGTTCCGTGGCTCCATGCATGACCTTTTTCCTTGCTTCCAAATCAGAGATACAATAGGGTTTTCGTTGCTTAGGAACGTTAAAAGAAAAGAAGATTGCCATAAACATAATGCCAAAGGCATTTTATCCTTGGTTTTCTTTTAATTTTTAATAATTATTACTCTCTTTTCTTCTTTTTTCCAAAAAAAAAATAAAAAATTGAACATGATATATTTAATTAATTTAATTAATTAAATTGCCTTATGCGATCCACACGAGTGATAAGAATAGGTGAAGGGAATACATGTAAAAAAGAATTATTTTCCTTTTAAAAATATTTTTCACAAAATTGTTTAATTTCTCCAAAACAAAAAAATATACCTAACTACTTATGCCGCTTATGATTTTTCTTTTGGAGAGGGGATTTTTTGTGTGTGTGTGTGTATACAATAGCAACAATAAAATTAGAACGTGAAACTTAGTACATACTATCCCAACTCTTTACTACTAGGTCGACCCTAGTAAGTTAAGTACTGTGGGTTGAAAATGGATAATTTTTAAATGGATTTCTTTCAAGCAGAATGCTTAATTAGACTTTCATTTTAAAAAAAATAAAAAAAAAGTGGCAATTAATGACAAACACGGATTGGTTCAGTTAAGAGATACAAATAAGACTATATTCAGCAAAAAAAATAAAAAAATTATGTACTTAAGTGCACTTTAAATTTCTCTAGTCCTACTTGGCAGTTATCATTTGACAAAGAGATTCACTAGCGTCCATGAGTTACAAATGAATCTTTGGGTGGTAAAATGATTCCTCATCCTTTCAAGCGTACGTGTCGTGTGAAAAAATTCCTCTTCCATTTCTTAATATTGGTGTTACGTATCCTTAACTTCATTTTCTATAAACAGTGATGCAATTGACGGTTTTCGACAGCTGAATTTGATAGCTGGAGTTGAATCCAATACCATTTTTTCAGACGATAAACTCGCTGTGAATTTACATAAGCACATATACAGTCACATCAAATTAATTAAGTTTTAACTACGAATTGAAGTGAAATGTTTGTAGACACTTGATTATTGGCTAGTTCCTAGTTAAGTCCTTGTCACTTGAATTAATTAGGTGTAATATCGCAATTTTTCTTTTATTTTTTACACAATAATGACAATGTAAAAGTTTAAAATTACAATCTTATGCAAACAAATCCTAACACAAATCACTTTCTAATAACTTCACATCAAAGTTAATTAAACAGAAGAAAATTACCAAATGGAATCTTATGCCGGTCAATGGGGTGGGTAGCAGTGGAATTTCGGTTAACCCGAACTCATCCCATAGCTAGCCTACGATATTAAAACCCAGAACCGACTTACAAAAATAAAAATAAAATAAAAACACATTTTATATATATACTTTCCTACAATTTTAAAATTGATTTATCTTTTATATATATATATATATAGATATATATAGGTATAGACCGCAAATTCTCCATTGGAGGCAATCTTGCTCAAGCCGGGTAGAACTATTATGGGTAGAAAAGTTCTCTCTCCGAGTATTTAACGCAATTGCATACCTGAGACTCGAATCCTAATTAAGCTAGAATAATCCTGCGCTAGTTGATCCATGCGGTTGGTGGTATTCGTCATCTTACATAAATCAGAATTATGTTTATGATAAGTGTTAAATTAGGGAAAATAAGGTAATATAATTAACTTTATTATCATTTAAGCTATATATATATAATGTTAATTTCTTATATGGCCAGTGCAAAATGTAACGGAATGGATTGTGCTATATATATTGGATTTGAATCAAATGTTGGATCAATATATATTGATTGATTGAGTGCCTTTATTATATTGTTGCTATAACACTATTTTTTATTTTAGATCTTTCAAATCCTTCCTACAAGAGATTCGGACTAAACACTAGAAGTAGACTCATGCGTTGCTCAACGGATTGATGACAAGGAAGTAGCTATAGTTGAAAAATTTAGACGACAACATCATCATGTTGATTGAGAAATAATCGTAATAAATTAAAACAAATTACATATAAGGATATCCAACTAACTAATTACATTATGACTCTGGTTAGCTCTAAAACGTAAACCACTTTTACATAGTAAACTCTAAAATTACTAGAATCATGATGATTTAAGACATAAGTGGGAGCACATTAGAAGTTGAAAATTTTATAACATAGACGATTTACTTTTCTAGCAATTATTTATTACATTCTAATTGTAAAAGCTGTCCAAAAGAAGTGAGTAAGAGAACCTTCAATGCTAATGTGTCATACTTTATTAGGTTGTGGATGAAATCTTCTCACTTTTGCACACCCTCCGCCCCTTTTTTTTTGGTGCTACTTTTGCCCCTTTTTACCAATTGATTATCTACAACATGCAAATTAAAAAATGATTCCATTAAACATAAATTGATCCAAGATGATGCAAATTTATGGCATTTATTTTATGCAAGTTCCTATCAACCTAGCAAATTAATTTCCTTTGTTAATGAATTGGCATTTTGCTTCATTAAGATCTTACAAATTATAGAACACTAAGTTAGTATGATTGGAATCACATGACATGTCCAATAAGCATTTACTTTAGGAAGAGAAACAAAGTAGTCATAAAAGGGCACAAGATGTCTAAAACAAAATGTGGAGAAAAAGCACTCGACGAGTTAAATGAAAATTATTATATTAGAAAAGATGAAAAGAAAAATTAAAAGAAATGGAACAAGACATTGAATTAATGCACATGTGCTAAAAGAAAGAAATTATTTTGATAAGGCACCATCTCAACCAAATGGTTAAAATGACAAAATATAATAATGCTGACAAAATTGCTTATTTGACAATGTTATATCTCAGTCTTCATATTTAATATATTATCAATAAATTTAATAAAAATATTCATTTTTTTTTTCATAAAAAAAGAGATATAAAGGAATAAAAATTGATTTTTTGATTCATTCCCAGGATTGAATACATAATTTAAAGTATTTTTTTTATCTAATCTTAAGGAATCACTGGAAAAGAGATGCTCCAAATCTAACGCTTCTATCAATAAAATGATCATATAGTTGTAATTTCTTGAAATATCTCTTCCAATTCAAAATTTTGATGTAACGTGTATTCCCCTATTCTAATCATGAATTGAAAGAAATAAACACAAAAATAGAGTTCAAAAATGAAATCTTATTAATATATCTAATTTATCTTTCAAAACCATATTACATCCTTCCTAAACACATACCTAACTGATATATCTCAATTTAGACCTAAATTCTTATCTCATTTCAGCACATCGTCGTTGCATTTAGCCATATTTTTTAGTGATTTGCATAGTTTTATCTTCCTGGTTCATTTTATTGCTCTTTTATTTATTTACTTTTATGTAAGAAGGCGAATCTCAATCTTTGAATAAGATGGGAGCTAATTAGGATCAAATAGAAGAAGAAAATAAGAAGTTAGAGACCACGCACCATATTTCCCTGTGGAATGCATGATATTTGTGAAACATCAAGAATTAATTAGGATATTTTAGCTTTTACGTTTCATTATGTTTTCAAGTCTCAATATTCAGGAATTCTTATATGTTATTGTATTTTGAACTTTCTTTAGGACCATTTTTTTATTATATCTTAGGCTCAATTTAAAAATTATACTTATGAAAAGTTAGAAATTCTTATAGGAAACTTTTTCCTCTCTTGTGACAACTACAATTCCTCTTCTCTCTCTTTTCTTTCTTTTCTAAGTTCTAGTGCTCTCATGGAGTCCATGAGGAACTAATCACTTTTTCTAGTTCAAAGTTAATCAAGGTCAAGTTCTTCAATAATTGTGAAATATAATTGTTCTTTATTCCTATTTTTTCTTTTGACATTTATATTTCTACTATACCTATTAGACATTTTTTTTATGAAAGGAATTAGACTGGGGCATAAAAGGAATTAGATCATTTTTATTTTTTTGTTATGAAAGGAATTAGACAAGTTGCGCGAACAAATTTGAATAATTTAATTATAATTATTTATTTTTCATATACTGGCGATTTTAGAACTGCCTTAATGTGTTAACCATAACGTCGGTTTCCAAATGGATGGAAAAATAATACCTTAGTGGCGGTTAAAAACAACTGTCACTATTCAACCGCCATTAACGCCCACTTCTAGTATAGTTTTATCTAATTGTTGTCTTGTTGGTTGTGAAAAAGGGTCTTTTTTCCAATCAATAAGATAGTATAAAATCAATTATGACGATAGATCTGTAATTATCTGTTAGTTCTAATGACTAGTGGTAAAACAATAAGACTTTGTTGTGTAGAAATATAATCCACTCTAAATATATAAATCAAACTTGTGCTTTTATTGGCTAGAGTTGAGTCTCTTTAGGGCTTAATACTATTGGATAGGTTAAATATTAAGAATTTGTTTAGAGTTGTCTATTGATAAAGGAATCAAAAAGCTTCTCTTGTATATCAGCAAAATGAGGAGAGTTTGGTTATTAGAGTTTGTTAATAATTAGAACTAGTTTATCTTAAGGTAAAATGTACATCCTTGAATCATCAATCGGTCCTAAGAATTGAACTTGTCTAGAGCTTTGTTATCATTGAATCTCATAAATTTCATTATTTTATTTTCATTTTATTATTGTTTATTTTTTAATTTTAATTTCCTACTCAAAATTCACCATTTCCTTCATTGTCCGCATGAATCATTTAAAAGAAGAAAGTCTTATCAATCCCTGTGAATTCGATCATACTCACCACTTTACTTAAATCATTTTATAAAAAGATAAGAATAAAATTTATTGAATTGACACTCACAACTAACTCACCCAAAAATGAGTTGAGTTGGGTAACTGTGAGTTGGAGTAAAATGGTTAAGCTTATAAAGGCTTTTAATAATCAAATAACAATAAATTATATATTATGAGTTACATAAATTGGAAATTTATTTTAAATTTTTCAGATGGGCTAAAGTAACTTTTATACTCTATTTAACAAATACTACCTTTGTTCCTTTTTAAGTGTCGTTTAAGATTTATACATACAAATCAAGAAATACAATAAATTTTCTTGTATTTTATAAAATAGTTTTCAAGTTGCCCTTTTTCATTTTTACTCCACAATAAATATACACACTAGTTGTAATGTGTAAATTAATTAAAAATTAAGTAAGAAGTAAGAACATAATTGACAAAGAATTAATTAATGTTATAACTTTAAAACTGACAGATAAATAAAAAAAAAATATTTTCTAAAAAATCGACAACTTAAAAGAACAAAAGTAGTATTCTTTTGCTCATAAATAAAATTAAAATTTTTATTACTTAAAGAAAAATTACTCTTACACACCAAAATTTTTATTTGCGATAGTACAAGTTTATGGTTAGCCGGTCCACCAAAGAATATAAAATTGGCATTAAAAGAAGATAAAAAGGATGGGATGCAAAAATTAATTAGTAGCACTAGTCCCGATATTACGCACACATGACATATGATTGTGATTATGATTATATTTTGTGATGCTTAAAAGAGAACAAGCGCATCTTCCAGGAAGGAGACGGCTCTTTCAACTGTCCACTGAAAGAGGGAGCACATCGTGTCACAACGAAAGCCGCAAGAAGCTACGCAACAGAAACGCTCTAAACTGTTTACCGTACCAATTCGTTCCTTGCTTATGTTCCTTTCTCCTTATATAATTCCCTCACCTTATCACTCACCCCAACCCCTCCTGTTCACATTCTTCTATCATAAGATACCACCCTTAGTTTCACCTTCTTCAGAGAGAGTTGTTTACTTAAAATTATGGAACCGGATTATGGCTTTCACTTCGAGGACAGTTTCCCTTCGATGATTGCACGGTTAGGTGCTGAAGGGTTCATCGGGGAGCTTTGCAACGGGTTTCGTTTGCTCATGGATGTGAACATGGGGCTCATAACGTTCGAGAGCTTGAAGATTAGCACTTGTTTGCTCGGTTTGGAGGTGAGGGATGATGAGTTGTTGTGCATGCTGATGGAGGGTGATTTGGATGGAGATGGGGCTCTTAACCAGATGGAGTTTTGCATTCTCATGTTTAGGTTGAGTCCATGCTTGATGGACATGCAAGGTATGGATCCGGTGCATGTTAATGTGATATAATAATGTGAGAGCTGGTATGGTATCCGTGGAAATTTAAGGGTTTTGGTATAATGGATTTTGGTCTAATACAGTTGAATGAGTTTTAACATACTAAAGGAGAAAAAGTGTTAAAAAGAGAGAGAGAGAGAAAGAGAGAAAGAGTGAAAGAGGGTTTCTCAACAACAATACCAAAACTCTAAAATTTCTGAGGGTACCATATAATTTCTCATATAATGTAGTGTAAATCTTCTAGCTATAACCCACTTTTTATTTATCTTTTTCAATAACAATGCCGCCCTTCTGCGTGATCGGAGAGTGTTTGAGAGAGAGGGAGGGAGAAGAATATTGTAGTAGCGCTCTTTAATATGTGTAATTCAACTGACAAAACCTACTGTGTTTGCTATGACTAGCTACATTTCTTTGTTCTAGATGTAACGATGCTTGTTACTTTGTTTTATGTGTACTCCAAATATAAATGCTTCTTTTCTTAGATTATGCTAGCTAGGTATGAAAGCTACTCGGGTAGTTATTTCACGTTTCCTTCACTTTTTCTTGTTTTTTACTTCCCAAAGTTCAAGCGAGCGGAGACTAAAGAAAGGAAAAGAAGAGAGTATCGCTCGTTTATACAGACAGTGACTTAAGTAATGTTTGAAATGATGCGCCGTATGAAATGCTTTATATGAAAGAATTTATTTGAAGTTGTTATGCTGTGTTGAATATGTTGGTTTATCATAAAAGGGATTATTAAATCTTACTCTGCAGTCGACACATAAAGAAAAAGATTTAAATTACATGGAAACAAGTGTAATTTTTTAAAATATCTAATTTGAAAACTTTAATTAAATTCAAATGTATACTATATATCAAGAATGTAGGCGTAGAACAACATGAATTAATTGCGTAGAAAAATAATTAATACTACGATTATAGGCACTGGCAAGTTTATTCCGGCCGTATAAATGCCGGATCACGTATTTTTGAGATTTCTAAGTATGATTCAAGTATGAAATGCAGGAAAAGCCAATTTTAATTTAACCTTATTACTGTCAAGGTTTGAAATTTGTCTTTCGAAAAAAAAAAAGTTTGAGATTTGAGTGTTACATATATGGACAGAACTTTTAAATTTATATACATACGACGACAAGATTTAATTAGGTTTATTGAATGTACACTAAACTATAATTTAACTGAAATATTCAAATTTTCTACACAGCCGATATATTGCGAGTGTGTACCCATTGAAGTTTGTCTTTCTTTGATTGTTTTTAGTGTGTCCCTGTCAATAAAGGGGAGCATAAAGATACTTGACACCTTTATGTTACTTTCGTAATTGTGAAGTTTCTTTATATTTAAGCCACTTCCTAATTCGTAGTGGGACACTTGAAATAAATTGAATATATTTGTTTTTTACTTTTTGGCTTATCAAGAATGATAGCATATCGTGTCCACCTTAGCAGTAGCTTCATGCATGTAAATAACAACTCCAGCTAAGGGAAAAATAGACATCTAATATTATAATTACTATGACGTTCTATTCCATTAAATTGAAGTTCAAACTTTCCATCAGTATATAACGATGTACTCCCTGTAGATGTGTGTACACCATCTCTAGAATCCGTGTCTCTCAGTTAACTAAAGGAATGAGAAGTAGTGTATTCTAACTTCATATCTCATAGTTCTCATGAGATTTTATAATGACTTATAAATTTTTCTTATTAAAGAAGAATTGTTTTGCAGTAGGGGTTGGCTATGAACAAATTAACTATAAACAAATTAAAATGCTTGAATCTTTATCGGCTAGATCAACTCTAATTCATAAAAAAATATATTTCAATCTCAAAACATTTAATCCAGAAAAACTCTAAAATATGTTAATCCAGATTGGTAGAGTTACTCCACTCAATAACTCTTAATATATATTAAATTTTAACAATTCAACCATTAAATATTTTGATATTATCTCAACGATCATTCACACCAAATTTTAGAAAAATCAATCATTTATAATTAGTTAATCTTATAATTGATATTTATTTATAATTTAAAAAAGTATATTATATGCTAATTTAAATTTATTTAATGAAGTATTTTCTCCGGGCTTGAATATAAGCAAAAAAAAAAAAACTCATGTATACTAGTCTCAAATATAAACAAATTTCAACTAATTTCACCCTATTTAATAAACCTATATCTAAAATACCTTTCATTTAATTGAAACTAGATCATGAACCCGTGCGATGCACAAGTGAATTGTAGAGAGAGTAATTTTTGTAGGACAAAATTATATATAATTTCATAGATACTTTTTGAAAGGCAAGAATCGCACAAGAAGGGGGGGTTGAATTATGCGTTAATAAAAAACTTTTTAACTTAAACGCAAGTTTGTAAGTGTTTTAAGCAAAGGATAGGAAAGAACAAGAACACAAGAAATTTATACTGGTTCACTCAACCTTGAGCTACGTTCAGTCCCTTCACCCAGAAGATATTTACTAACCAACCTTAAGTTATAAGTATTCTTCATCGCCTCTTCAGGCTTTACAATGCAATCACCCTAGATTGCGTAACAACCCAAGTATTCTTTCTCACTAAGCCTCTCCAAGCTTTCACAATAGGTAAAGTTGGTTTACAATAAAAAAAATCAACTCACAAAGTGAGGATTTAAAAGCTTAAGCACATAATAGTATTGTATCAGAGGATTTTTAACTATCGTCTAGTGGATGCATAAACTTGCAAGTTCACAGTCAACAGTCTGTAAGAATTTTACTTGATTCATCATACACACTTCTTCTTCTTTGGTATATATAGTCTTTAACTGAGAAAAAGCCGTTGAAGATGACTTAGCTTCAATCTTCAAGAAGGAGGTGCACTTATTAAGTTTCCAGACAAGTTAGAAAAAGAATCTTTTGAGCTTGCACTAAAACGAAAGGTACAGGACTGTGTTAGCGTATTGCTTTTCTAATCATACTTCTTTTAGCTTGGCAGCTTGATAGGTTGACTTCCTTTTTTTGTGTAGCTGCGCTTTTGCACTAGAATGTTTCTGTTTATCATTTAATGTTTGAAATATTTGAACGTTAGATATTAAAAAGGTAAGGCATTAGTTTCGAAGCTTGCATATATATAAGACGTATGGATTGGACGAGAGTTTAAGAAAAGCTTAGCCGTTTACAGGAGCTTACATCTGGACGTGTTTAGTCTAAGTGTCTAATGCTTGAGAGACATAGTCCATAAAAGAGACTTACTCTTGGATGGTCTCCATATGCAAGTATATCAGACGCTCGTCTAGATTGGCGCATTGGACTCCACGAGTTTGGACGCTGTAAAATCGTTAATTATAACAGAGACTTAAATATTAATAAGTTTATTATCTTCAAAATTTTGAGGGACTAGACTCTTCAACATCTTTGGTTCCAACACTTTTAACATTATTCTCTAATAAAAATTGAAGTTTCACCTCAGTAATCTATGATGGCCTTTAATGATAACCTTTATTGTGCGAATTATCGATGTGAAATTCAATTCTAATTTGAAGAACAGTACCAAAAACACCTATGAAACTACATATAATTTTTGTCATTTTTTTATATATAAAAAAATATATTAACAATTTTGTTAATTAGTTATATTGCTAAAGAGGGATCTAAAATAACTTAAAATTTTCACAATTAGGAACTTAATTTTCTATATTATTATAAAATAATAAAATATCAATCAAATATGAACTTATTCATTAATAAAAAAAATAAAAGATAATTGAATATGCTTATTTTCCAATACAGGTATAAAGTAAAATTCCACATTGTGTTCGTGAATTCAAGAACATAGACGAATTAAATTACATAACAAAATAAGAAAGTTAAATTTAACTAAAAGAACTCAAATTATTCCATTAAAACCATTTGTTTGGTGTCCATTAATTTATCATCCTATAAAAATATTGGAAATGAAATAAAGTGATTGAACAAAATAATGTAAATTTAATAATACATGTTTAAATGATTAGATGTTAACATAATTTATATCAGATATCACATTCATTTGTATTAAATTTGATCTGGTGTAATGCACGAACAAATTATGTGTGGGAAAGTTATTTTCTATTATTTTGAAAGACAATTTATATTTAAACTTAAAAATAAAAAATAAAAAATTAATATTTTTTTTATAATAATTGCCTATTCTTTTTTATAAGGTATATGGACATAAAAGATAATTAAGAATCATACCCATCGATCAATTACTACAAATTCTCATCAACCTCATAAATTAGTCACCTATTTCATTTTTTATTGATAAAAATATTAATAATTAATAAAATAGTAATAATAATAATATCATCGTGCTATACACAAAAATTTTATCATTGTATTAAAACAAAGTCTTTTATAAATTAATTATATGAGAAAATAATAAATAAAAAATAAGTAATGATTTGCTTGAAACTTATAAAGATTTTAAATATTAAATTTGCATGAAAAAATAGTAAATAGGTTTACAATGAATTGCCTCCCATGCCAAATTCTATTTTAGCTTTTAAATTAGTTTATTTACTAAGGAAAATATTGTAGATTATAGAGATATGGATTAGCATCTAATTGTTT